>JAEDXX010000611.1:0-21190 GCA_021725515.1 Epicauta chinensis
AGGAAATAAAAAAATAATATTATCAGCCTGGGAACAAATAATGTTTGATTTGATGGAAGGAGAGAAAAATCCATCATGTTCAAAAATTCCTGGTGGAATAGAAAGTGGTGTCCACATAGAGGCCAGTCCTTCCACGTCGTTTAGTAGATCTACTACTCCAGTTCCATTTACAACAGTAGTCAAAAAAAACGTGTAGGTAGAATCTTATCTGAAACAAATGAAACAAAAAACTTAAGTACGGCAGAACTACAAAGACTGGTATTACTAGAACAGCTTGAAGTACTAAGATTAAAGAAGAGAAAATTGTTGCAAGAGACTGTTGTTGTATCAGAGCAATATACTTATGGTGACGAGACTTCTGTTGAATGACTGTAATCGTAGAATAGTATTCATTCTTTGTACATAGGTGTTTTATTTTCACCTCCTGAATTGTGTTGTTCTAATTTTCAAAAGCACGTACCTTATAAATTTTGGTGAAAAATTAGGTTACTAATGTCTTCACGTCTTTCTATTACTCATTGTTTTTTATTCTCTCTGTCATCTATATTGTCCATATTTAATTCAAGGTTATTTTCTTCATTAATATTTGCAAAATCGAAGTCACAATCTTTCAAAAATTTAGCAATATTATGTAATATAACGCAACACACTATTAAAGATGGAATTTTCTGCAAACTAACACGTACTTTATACTGCAAGATGGGAAATCTTTGTTTTAATTGTCCAAAACAACGTTCAATATAAACACATTCTCTTGTTAATACAGTGTTGAAATAAATTTGCTGGGGTGTATTAGGATGTTTATATGGAGTCATTAGACATGACTCTCTTCCATATCCCTCGTCTCCTAAAAGTAGAACCTTTTCGGTACTCCGACGAAGTACGTTACATATTTGTGAATTTTTCCAAATTCTGCTATCATGTGTGCAACCAGGCCATTGTACATCTACACTGGTAAATTTGTCTAATGCATCACACGTTACTTGTACATTGATACTTGTGTATCCTTTTCGATTTATGTAATCGTCACCGAACTCTGTTGGTTTTGGTATCCGAATATGGGTGCAGTCGACAACACCAATACTACAAGGAAAAATATAATATTCCTGCCATAATTCTTTATCTGCAAGTATCTGCCTGCTTGTTGATGGAAATTTAATCCATAAATCTTTTTTTTTCTACAATTTTATTTATCACCTGGCTAACTATTTTCGACACGGTACTTTGACTAACCCCAATATTTTCAGCTACTCCATTTTGAAGTCCAGGATCAGCCACGTATCTTAAAAAAATTTTCATTTTTTGAACAGGCATCAAAGCACTTCCTCGTTTGTCGTAATGATCACCCAAAAAATAATGAGCTAACCACAGAACATTTTTTTCTTCGAACCGATTTAGCACTTTATAATTATCACTTTTTGTTATTACACGCATTTTATAATATTTTTCACGGCGAATAATATTGATAAACGCCATTATTTATATTTTAAAAGTCACCCCACAAACATAAAGTCTACGCCAGACCAACCTACGATTTGAGTAGAGCAATTACTCCAATTGGTAGTAAATACTTCATTTTATTCATAAATATGGTTGCTTTTACTCCCTTAGCAATTACTTTTAGTAATTACTTTTGCTTCTAGGTGAAGCAATTGCTTTAGAAATTTTTATCATATGCTTTGGAGCATTTGCTTCATAAATCTGGAGTCAAAGCAGTCGCTACTTTTTATTCATTAGACCCGATGGTCACGGAATGGATTCCCCGATACGGTGTACTATTAAGAATTACGACGGACAGAGGCCACCAATTCGAATCGTTCCTATTCAATCACTTAACAGAACTGTTGGGAAGCAAACATATTAAAACAACCGCATAACACCCACAGGCAAACGGAATGATTGAACGATTCCAACAAAAACAGCCACAATCGCCGCAGCCAGAAATTGGACAGACGCGCTGTCATCAATCCTTTTAGGTTTACGTGTCGTCAAAGAAGACACCGGATGTACGTCAGCAGAGCTTAGTGTATGGGAAAACCACGAGATTACCGGGAGAATTCTTCCAAACAAGTCCCGCACCAACAGACGAAGCCGCATTCGCTAACAATCTCCGAAACATCATGCGAGAGCTGAGACCGACACCCGCTAGCAACCACTGTGCCAAGGCAGTTTTCGTCCACAAAGATCTGAACAGCTGTTCACACATTTTCATTCGAGTAGACAGCGTGAAGCCTCCACTACAACCGCCATATGATGGACGACATAGAGTAATCAAACGACATCCCAAATGTTTCACAGTCGGCGTAAACAGCAAGAAAGATACAATTTCCACCCACCGATTAAAACCGGAACAAAGATTGTTCGCTTCGATGTTTAAACGTCCCGCTCACTGGGAGGGGACTACTGTGGCGATCCCAGCAACTAAATATGGCAACATCCCCAAAGGTTACTCATTTTCATTTTTGGTTATTATTAAGTTAAGGTAGTACCTTCGCCAAATGGGTTTTCTTAGGATTTTTTTAAAATTTTGTCAGATGAATCTTCAAATGAATCTGCATCGATCGGTGAAAAAATGAAACTTCTGTACTACACAGTTCCAGAGATATTGAATTCCAAAGTTCGAGTTTTTGACACTCTTATACATTACGCTATACAAAATACCGAACAATTTCCGCACAAATATACTTTTATCTCAGAAACTTTTCTTAAGATTTTTATAAAAAACTAACTTAATATTAAATAAAAATCAACGATTTTTTTAAGATAATAATAATTCATCGTTACTGCACAGTTTTTAAGATATTCGTAAATAAATAATGAAAAATTTGTCAGATTTCACGAGTGGAAGGGATACACTAATAACAAGCTGGCAACAATGCACCGTTGTCGAAGTGTTGAGTAACGCTTTTTTTGCGTATTTTCGCTTTGGCCATTGCCGAAATAGCTTTCAGTCGTTGACTTAGGACTTTTTGCTTAATTAATTTTCATTTATGATAAATTTCTTGGGACATTTTATTTGAAAAAATTCTGAAACTCGGACAGTGTTGCCAGATTTTTAAAACAAGCGGTTTCTCGTTCGGGATTGGCTAGAAATGGTACATAAACAACAAAAAGTTTCGGGCTTAGGAATATTAACTCATTATTGACTCTACTGTATATTCGAACATAAATTTTTTGCTCCGACTGTCGCGAAGGTACTACCTTAAGGATGATTTGTCGATATATTGAAATTAATTAGAACAGGCTGAAAAAAAAATATTATTCAGATAAGTTTCCTGAAGCGTCTGAAAAAAATTTAAAAAATTTACAACACCGTTTAAAAGTTATAACATTTTTTAGTTATTGCAAATTTACACGAACTTAAATCATGTTAAAAAATAGGGGAAATCAAAGAGACTTGACCACATCAAATAAAACATTTAAATTTCGTGCCATCTTTTTCGGTAGCGGTTGGCAGTAAGGTGGCTTCACGGTTGTCAGCAGTGCGACGCCATATTGGCCTCCATTGCTTCGGTTCGACAGTGAGCGAAGTTGACACGTATTTGCTGGTCGCGAAGAAAAAAATACTTTTTTGTTTTTATGTTAATTCTTGAAATATAAAGGTACGTACTTAGTTTCTAATTTGTTAAAATACTGAATTATCATAGTATCAAGCATGTAGTGTGTCTTATTCTTCAGAATTAACCAACTTGTAGAAACACGTTATAAAGTGAAACAGGTGATGTTAGGGAGATATGATTCAACTCTCCCACAAATTGTTGATTTTTCATTTGACGAACTTGAATATAATGTTTATAGAAAGATTGCTATTTAAAATGGGAACGTCCATTATAGATAATCTTAACCGCAGAGAAGTTATAGTAAGTACTTACTAATGTTCTTATTTATTTGCAGGTGCATAATTACATAGCGCCAGCATGCCGTTTCAATACAGGGCAAAGGAAGGTTCTAGCCGCAAGAAACTCATAAAACAGGAAATACAAAATGCTATTGAAGAAGTTAGAGCTTCTCTTCGAAAAATAGCAGTAAAATATGGGATCGATAGGACAACTTTACGTCGGTACGTAAAAACTTCACAAATATTCACAATTCCTGAAGAGAAACTGTTGGTTGAATATTTACTTAATTGTAGTAAGATGAATTATGGTTTGACTCGCATAGAAGCGATGAAATTAGCTTATGGGTTTGCTCCATCAAACTCAAAAAAGGTTCCAGATAGCTGGACCAAGAATAACTCGACAGAAAAAGATTGGTTTCGTGGGTTTATTCGTAGAAATTCTGAAATAAGTTTGAGAACACCAGAAGCAACAAGTTTGTCAAGAGCCATGAGCTTTAATAAAAAAAAATGTTAGTGATTTTTTCGAAGATCTTAGGTCTGTTCGAGAAAGATATAAATTCGAACCGCAAAACATTTATAACTGTGACGATACCGGTTGTACCACTGTTCAAGACTGCCCTAAGGTGTTGGCTAGCAAGAAGTCGAAAGACGTTCGTCAGATTACTTCAGCTGAGTGAGGAACTCTTGTTACCCCATGTTCTGCAGTCAACGCTATTGGTAATATTATGCCACCATTTTTTTGTATTCCCTCGTGGAAAATATCGCCAAGATTTTGTGACTAGTGGACTACAAAATTTTTTAAAAAAATTATGCAGAAATATTCCTGTACGTCAAAAGAAAATCCTTTGTTACTCATACTTGACAATCATGAGAGTCATGTAAGCATACAAGTGGTCAAGTTTGCCAAAGAGAATGGTACTACAATAGTGACGCTACCTCCGCATTGCAGTAACAAATTACAGCCATTAGACGTAGCTGTTTATTCCTCTTTTAAATCAAGATATAATAACGACATGAACAATTGGATGCTGTCAAATCCTGGCAAGACAGTAACGATTTATAATATTCCAGGTTTCATAAAAACAATGATGTCTCAAGCTTTTAGTCGGGCAAATATCCTTAGTGGGTTCAAGAGTACGGGTATACATCCACTTAATCCTGATATATTTGGAGAAGAAGACTTCATGTGCTCTGCAGTTACGGACAGCAATTTGACCAGCCACTGTTTCCAATTCAAACCAAAACCGTCAAGCTCAACTTAACTTCACTGCTGATGTGGAAGCTCCATCATCTTCACAGCACAATTTGGATCGCACACGTCACATTCCTGGTGAACCCAACTCTTCTAATGATTCCTCATGCTCTTTATGCTTACTCCAAGCTAAAGAAAATGATTTACAAAACTTGGCCATACCTCAATCTTCATCGTTACCAAGAAACGTTGAAGACAATCTTGATTTAAATTCTTCAGTTAGCAAAATGGTCTCAAATAATTTAGATTCAACTGTAAGTGTTCGAAATAAGACTGATATTGAGCAAGTGTTATCTAATTATCAAGATATATCAGAAGGAACTAAATCTTCATTTTTATGTAATCAAGATGAAGGTGAGGTGACTACGGGTTCATCCACAAGTAACAAGATCTCATTCGTAACGCCAGAAATAATAAGACCATACCCAAAAGCTGCACCGAGAAATAATACTAGGCGTGGTCGACAGGAAAAACCAAAATTCTAACCCAAGTCCAGAAAAAGACCCTACAGAGGATTTACATTACAAAAAATGGGAGACAACAATAAACAAAAGAAAGGAAAGAGGCCTAACGTAGGGAAAACGAAAAAGACAATTCTACAGGACAGTGGAAGCGAAACGGATTGTAATAATGACTGAAAAGGATATCGTGGAGTTAATTAATTTTCACATATCAGATATTGAAGAAAGCGATCTTCAGCCATGTCATCAAGAAGTAATACCGGCGATCATAGAAGGGAACTGGAACGAATCTGATGACGAACCTCTAGCATCTTTTGTGGTCGAGCCCCAATCTTCTCGAAGTGACCGTGTACGATAGAAACACACTGAGGACTTCGCTTTTACTCCTGAGGAAGACCAATTGAATGTCTCAATTGATCCAAGCGCATGTGATAAGAGCCCATACGAATATTTTTCTCAATACATCGATAATAGTCCCTTTGAAACTATGTCTGAGTGTTCAAATATTGGCAGCGTATTAAGGACAGGTAAATCATTAAATACAACACCTAATGCACTCAAGCAGTTCTTTGAATGTTCTATGGCTATGAGCATACTTGGCTTGCCACGATTGAGGATGTATTGGGCATTGGACACCAAAGTAAATTATATAGCGAACACTATCACTCGGAATCGCTATTTTCATTTAAGATCGAACTTAAAGCTGGTAAATGATGAAGCTGTTGACCAAAATGCTCGAGACATTGACAGGTTTTGGAAAATACGCCCTCTTGTCTCTGGTGTGGAAAAGGGCTGCAGACAAAATGTACGGGACAAGCATGTTGCTATTGATGAACAAATAATACTATTTACGGGTAAATGCAAGCAGAAACAGGTTGTCAAAGGTAAGCCAAATCCAGAAGGCATAAACGTTTTTATAATGGCTAATCGTTCAGGACTTCATGGAAAAGGTACTACTATTGACTCAGCTTTATACCCTACCCCTGAAAAATTTGACCTCGGTGGACGATTTGTGTCGAAATTTGTGGATACGTTGCCCATGGATTCCTCAATTTTTGTGGACAGGTATTTCACATCTCTTCGACTTCTTGATGTCTTATTAAAAAGAGGAATCAAGGCAACTGGAACTCTGATGAAAAATCGGGTGCCTAAGTACGAAAGGCAAAACAGACAGCGGAATATCAGAAAGCGTGCGTTATTCAAGACTGATGGAATGTTGCAAAGAACAGGCAGAGGAAGTAGTGATTGCGTGGTTAGAAGTGATGATGCTATTGCTGTTGTCAAGTGGCTCGATAGTAAAGTTATTTACGTTGCATCATCTGAATCTGCTGCAGTAAGAAGGAAGGAGCTTACCTTAATATACCTCAGCCAGTTGCCATAAAACAGTACAACAAGTATATGGGTGGCATTGATTTATTAGATCGCATTATCGGCAAGTATGCTATGCGGGAAAGAACAGGCAAGTGGACAATAAGAGCGATTTTCCATTTTTTCGATTTTGCTGCCGCTGCAGAATGGGTACAGTACAGAGAAGATGCCGCAAAATCTGGGCTTCAAAGAAAAGATATCTTGCAATATTTGGACTTCAAACTTGATTTGCCGAAACAATTGATACAGACAACCAACAACACACACAACAGCAAGAGATTTTTAAATTTTTCTTTGATTAAATTTTCCTCCTAAAACAATTTGTTTTAATACCACTTTGAACCCAAGGTATCACTGGTGATACCCTCCCTTACGCTAAATCGGGATAGGGTAGATTTTTGTTTGATGTTTATTTATCTCTATGCTATACAAAGCCATAAAAATTAACTTCCATCAATTAAATATTCGTAAATACGTCCCGGGTCTCAGGAGGATAAATGCACATACGAATAAAGATGTTAAGCCAGGAGGTCGGCGATACACTAATATGATGAAAAAATTTGCACATACTTTATACTTTTACTCGTCTAAAGCCTATAATTTTGTTAGGCAACAATTTCCATTGCCAAATGGTCGCACAATTCGTAAATGGTTATGTGGTATAAGGGTCAGGTACCAACGACCCACCCCCCACCGGAAGTATTGACAAGGGCCGTTCGGATCTCAAGCGACAGTCTGAATGCTCGGGTCGTACCGACAACTTGTAAAACTAGGTAACAAATAAACAAGAAATAGAAACGTTCTAATATTATATTTACCCATACCACAGGTTATCAAGTGTAAACTGTCTTCCTGGATTTTTATCAGAAGATTTTTATCAGAATTTTAGATTTCTTGAAAGAAGAAGTTTCGAAAAAATTGTAGGGGTGAGGGGGGTGAATTGAGCCACGGGGCAATTGAACCACTCGACATAAAAAATCGAAAAAATTGAAAAAAAATTTTATTATTCACTATTAATTGTCATAAAATCATATGGGGTCAATTGAACCATCAGTTCCAGGGACGGTTGAACCACGGACAAGCATGAAACTTGTGCGCGCATCTTGACTCTGTAAAAAATTCTCAGGGAAATAAAAATGTCGGATTGTTATCATTTAAGTGAATATTCATTTGTTCAAGACTGTCACTACTATTTAACAATTGTGGTAAGTAAAAATTAATAGTTAATAGTTAGTTCGATGAATTAATTAATAATTAATTAATAATAAATAAATTAACAATTAATAAGTATAAATATTATAATAATTAAATATTAATTATTAATTAATTTATATCAGGTTTTTTTTTCATTTTTGATGTAATGTCTATTTACAGTGAAAACCGTTTATACCGACATCGCTTAGAACGACGTATTCGTTTTAACGACGAAAATCGGAAGTCCCGGCTGAATTCCACATAAACACCTTATATGATATACCGCTTAGTACGACATTGCTTATAACGACATATCGTATTGAGCGACGCAATTTTTTAAACATTTTTTGGAGAATTATATCGGTTATAACGACTGTTTTTGTTTACATTACGTGTACCATTATGTTACTTCTTAAACAAAAGTACGACTGTTAATTTTAAGTAAAGATAATAATAATATTATTATCTTTACTTAAAATTAACATATTATGTAGTTATTTATATTTATAAATAAGAAGCTTTGCTGAAGTGGTTTAAATATCAACGGGCAAATAATGTGGCAATCAGTGGACCAACTCTACAAGAAAAAGCCAACGATTTTGCTCGGCGCTTTGGTGATCAAGATTTTGTGTGTTCTACGAGTTGGATTCAACGCTTTCGAGCGGTGGAAAAATTTGTGGTCAAGCTGCTAGTGTTCCTGATGAGGTAGTAGAAGACTTGTTAACCCAGAAGTGGCTAATGTTATGCGAAGGTTACGAGCCCGATTCTATATTTAATGCAGATGAAACGGGACTTTTCTATAATATGACACCTGATAAGACTTTAAAATTTAAGGGAGAACAATGCTCAGGTGGAAAAATGTCTAAGGCGAGACTAACAATATTGGTTGCTGCAAATTTGACAGGATCATGTAAAAAGAAACTTTTAGTTATTGGCAAATCTAAAAAACCAAGATGCTTTAAAAACATTCGTGCTCTCCCTGTGGTGTATGAAAACAATACAAAATCATGGATGACATCAGAGATTTTCGAAAGATGGTTGCGAAACTGGGACGCTGAATTGAAGGCAAAGAAGAAAAAAATTCTTCTTCTAGTGGATAATTGTCCTGCTCATCAACCTGTTGCTAAGCTGCAGTGCATAAAACTTGTGTTTTTGCCACCAAATGTCACCTCTGTATTACAACCAATGGACCAAAGTATTATCAATATCGAACACTGCAGGTATTAAAAATCATACAAAATCTTGAAAGTAAAGACGAAAAAATCTTTACTGTTCTTGATGCTATCTTGATGATATCAGAAGCATGGGAAAAGGTTAAACAAGAAACCATCGCCAATTGTTTCAGACATGCAGGATTTAAAGACCTCTCTACAACATGTTCAGATGTTCCTTTGTCACAGCCTTTTCCAACAGATAATGATGCCGATGAAGAAGACGACATTTGCTTGGCTCAATTAGCTCAAAATCTCAAACGAGCTTTATCAACTTCTGAAATTAATCAGTTTATAAACATAGATAACTGGATCAATTTGTGTGCGCCAGCTACCGAAGAAGAAATCATGTATTCCCTTTGTTATGTACACTAGTTTAGAAATACATAAATCTTTTTTTACTAATTTACTTCAAAAACGATTACCCTTTATTACGACAATCGGGTATTACGACCAGATTCGGCTGATCCCTTCAACGTCGTTATAACCGGTTTCTGCTGTATTTAAGATATTTTAAAATAATTTTTTTACAGATATTAAAATGCCTCGAAATAGAGTAAAAAAAACACAAATCGTGGACAAGTGTCCACTGAGACCTATGAAGCTGCTTGTAAACATATCTCTGAAACAAAACGATCCATACCAAGTGCAGCTAAATCATTTAATCTTTCCTATACTACATTAAGAAGATATTTTATTAAATTCAAGAAAGGTGATAGTTTTATTGATGGGTATCATCCCGAAGCGACAAGCCTTGCCAGATCTATGAATTTCAACAAGCCCAACGTTAACAAATTTTTTGACAATTTGAAAAATGTGAACGAGCGTTTTGAATTTTCTCCAGAAAACATATGGAATTTGGATGAAAGTGCTTAAAACTACTTCACAAAAACCAGTTGCAATCATTGCGGGAAAAGGTGTGAAGCAAGTAGGGTCTATTACATCATATGAGAGAGGCACATTAGTTACAATGTGTGGATTACGGTGGTATTGTGGACATTGATCATGATTTACCAGCATCAGGAGCATTGGTGTTCATGATTGTAAGCTACAAGAATACATTTAAATGTCCAGTTGCCTATTTCCTTATAAATAAGTCTAATTCAAACATACTAACTCAATTAATTACTGCATGTTTAAAAAATTTGTATGATATTGGGAGGCTAAATATAAGATCAATAACTTGTGACGGCACAAACATTCAAACAAATAACAAGTTGGGATGTCAACTAACTTTTCCAGTTAATGGCAAATTCGAATCGGTGAAATCATTTTTCAATCATCCAAGTACCAACAATATTAAAGTCCACTGTATGTTAGATGCATGTCATATGCTTAAGTTAGGAAGAAATTGTATGGCTGAAAAAAATCTTACAAGTAATCAAGGCAGTGTTGATTGGAATTTCATAAGAAAGTTGAATGACTACCAAAAACAAGAAGAGTTACGGTTGGCAAATTCTTTAACTAACAGCCATATAAACTACCGCAACAAGGTGATGAATGTAAGATTAGCAGCACAAGTTCTAAGCAGCGGCGTAGCGGATGCTCTTGAGTTTCTTCAGAAAATAAATGTTGAAGATTTCCAAAAATGTGACGCAACTGTAGAATTTATCCGAACAATGGACAAAGTCTTTGACATATTAAACGCTAGAAATCCTTTTGGCGTAGGGTATAAATCTCCTGTTTTTAAATACAAGTTGTCTTATTTTAAAGAACTTTTTGGATCAGTCTCCGATTATTTAAAATCACTAAAAGCAGATGGTAGTCCTATATTATACTACCCGCGAAAAACTTTTGTTGTGGGCTTTATAACTACAATGAAGAGTACCATAGGACTGGCTTCTCATTTATTCAATCTACAACATGAAGAATTTAAATATTTCTTGCCTTATAAATGCTCTCAAGACGACTTGGAATTATATTTTAGTTGCATCCGTGGACGCGGAGGATGGAACAATAATCCGAATTCTCAGCAATTCAAGTGGTCATTACGACAACTTCTGTTTAAGAATGCAATAAATTCCTCTGTAAATGGGAATTGTATTGAAATGGAATCACAATGTACCCCAGCCTTTGAATTCAGGTCTACAGACAGGACAGTGACGGCGTTGATACATCAAGAGGAAGTCGATCCACATATATATAAAGCAATTGACAACCTAGGTTTAAGCGATTATCAAGAAAATGTGCTATATTATATAGCTGGTTTTGTGGCTAGAAAACTTCTATATTTCAACCTCTGCATCCTGCATGTGAAGAATATATGATAGAAACTTTGCATAAGTTACAGATAATTAAAAATGTAATCGTCTACTATTTAAAATGTCGTATGCCACATAAAACACGACTTATTAACTAGTCCCTACAAGGTAAAAATCTTGGAGTTCGTCAGAAATTTACGAAATAAATTTTATTTCATAATGTATAGGTTTTTAACTTTCAGTTAGTTGTGTCCTATAAAGTAGCTTATCATTTTTAATAAATTTATTCCATCATTATATATATCGTATTTCATTATAGCCCAGTCTTTAGCATGCGTTAGAATGAGATAGGAAGACCACTGCACTCTAAGTTGCATAACTTGAGGTTTGGCTGGTCCATGCTTTACAGCTGTAAAGCATGGACCAGCCGTTCCAGTCGGTTTAGAGTTCGATGACTAAATAAGCAAAAAATTTTAATCTAGGAAAATCCAATGAAAATGATCAGTCAACACTTGATTAAAATTTAACAGTCAATGAATATGACGAAACTTCTAATACTTACTAGTTAGTGAGTATTAGCGTATTAGACTAAGAGGATTTTGATTTTTTTTGTCAATTATCGTTAGTTTTATTGTTCTTGAATTATTACTTTATCGAGTAAATGTGTTTTAAGTTCCATATATTTTTCATATCATGACAGAAGGGCCAATCTTAATTCTAGAATTTTAAATTTAAATCAAACTTTGGCGCATTTTTAGTGTGGCCGCAATGCATTGTGATCTCATGCACCAACACTCCTCTTGGCGACCTGGTGCATAAAAATCTGTACGAACAACTTACTCGAGTGACCCGAACGAGTTTTAAAACGACTGACAGTTGCTGTTCGGGTCACTTTTAAAACATAAGCATTATTGAATGGGTAGTGTGATTCACCAAAAAACGTGGCCACCTCACAACATATGTTACCGCGTAAATTCAAACGTAAATATAAAACAGTACAAGTTGAATAAAGACATGTACACGCATACTATTCCCTTCTAACATTAGAGAATATGACAACTGCTAAGATTTTGCGGTGTTGTCAAGCTATACCGAATACAAATAAAATTCATTTTAATTAATTTTTAAATTAAATAAAATTTATGTTTTGAGAGTATACAGGCTGTCCCAGAAGTAATGGCCCACCTTGCAGGGTCAGATAGGAAATTAAATCCTGAATCGAAAAGTCCTTTACCATTTTTCCATCTGACGCATAGATAATTTACTATTAATTAAATTCAATAACCAATCAGGTGCGCGCTAATATAGCGGCAAAACGGTAGGCGTGGAAGTAGGCTGCCGCGGGTCCGATCTCTCGCCCACGCGCTGTTCCGTAGCGTCCGGATAAGTTGAATAAGATTCGTGACAGTAAGAAAAAATTTAAGAAATAACAATGTACCCCAATGAAGGGAAACATAACACCTTTTAAATGTCTAAAAATTAATAAATAATGACCTTGACTTAACAAAAGGATCTGTAACGATAAAGGAGAGAAAAGAATTGAAAATATAAGAAAAAAGTTCTTACAGGAAAAAAAATTGAATCAACCAGGAAATTCGACAAGCAACAACCCCCGTTATGGTGATATTGTAAAAAAATGGAATTTAAAAATAAAAATGGACACAGGAAGTCAAGTTGGTTTGAGCTTGAAAAATTTAAGCAACAGATATGAAAGGAGAAAAGGCCCAGAAATTAAAATTTTTGAGAAAATTTACTTTCGAAGATTGAGAACTCGGCGTACTGATCCTTATTAGGAAATCGCTCTCGGTAAGTGCGACTCGTTAATCGGGCATTACGCCCGCACTTGCCGTATAAAATTATCATTTCGACGTATTCTGCATAAGAATAAAACGGATAAATATGCGATAACAGCAGCTCGAAACAGACGGACAGTAAAGGTTTTGTTGAAAAAAAAACAAAAGAAATATTGCCTTTCTTTTGTTTATTAAAACAAAATCATGTAGTTGTCAGCAAGCAAAAGAAGGAGATTTCCATAAAGATGCAACTCGTCGATTTCTTGGTAACGGAATATTAATAAAGGGACTACTGAAAAAGCAATGCAAGAGCAATAAAAGACAAAGAATAAAATACATTTCGCTTACGACAATGCTATTTATAATAATAATAATTAATTAACAATGATTTAATTTTCTTTTCCTATAAGAACTTTTTTCTTATGTTTTCAATTATTTTCTCTCCGTTATCTTTACAAATCGATTTTCTTTAAGTCAAGGTCATTATTTATTAATCTTTAGACATTTAAAGGGTGTTATTATTTTCTTCTATAGGGTACATTGCTATTTTTTAATTTTTTTCTTACTATTTCACGAATCTTATTCAACTTATCCGGATGCTACGGGGCAGTACGTGGGCGAGAGATCGGACCCGGGCCAGCCCACTTCCACGCCTACCGTTCTGCCGCAATAGTAGCGCGCACCTGATTGGTTATTGAATTTAATTAATAGTAAATTATCTTTGCGTCAGATTGAAAAACGGTAAAGGACTTTTCGATTTAGGATTTAATTTCCTATCTGACCCTGCAAGGTGGGCCATTACTTCTGGGACATCCTGTATATCTGGTTTCTAATTTTTTCAAGAAATCGTCTGAAGGCGAAGCCGACTAATCTTAGATTTTGCTGTAACTTTGAAGGAATGTTCTTTAGGGTCCCAAAGATCAAAATTTATGGACATTTAATTTTTATAAGCGGCCGTGGCGGCGTATTTGAATTAAGACTTTCAAGTAATGTAATTTTCAGAGTTTATCAATTTTACTGTTTAAGATATCGGTGTGTTTGGGCCGGCATTTTGAAGGTGAATGATAGTAGTTTTTATCAGTGTCGGTTTCTCTTTATGGTCATTTGGTCAATGTCCCCCCCCCAAAAAAAATTGAAACTAGTTAATTTAATTATAATAAATATAATTACTTTCGCGATTAAGGTTCACCTTTTTTATGCATTATTGTCTTATTACTAGTCCTAATTTAAGTTTTAGATCGTATATGCTTTTAATTTTCTATATCGATTTTATTTTTTAGCGGTTATATTACTATCGGGCCGTAAGTTCAATTTGACCCTATACAGTTCTTATGGTATATGGGGATATACAGGTTGCCAAATTCATCTACGTACATTAGAAGAAGAGTGGGAGGAAGTCTCCTCCTATTCACTGCATACAATTGTGTGGTCACAGTAGGAGGAGTCTTTTATGTTTATTGATTAGACACTTCTAGGGATATGACATGGAGTGAAAAAATCGATTACTAAAAAATCAAATTTTCTTCTCTCTCTAAAATAAATGGATTCTTAAAGAATTGATTTATTAAGAAAAAATCGATTTCTGCCAGAAATTCTTTTTTTTTTAATTATTCGAAAAATTGTATTTTTTTGTTTATAGGTAAAAATAAAATTATCAGATTAATATTATCAATTCATTAGTGCGAAAATTGATTAAAATGTGAAGATAGTTTGGCTATATTGGTTTAAACCAACGTCGTGTATCTAATATTGTGACTTTTAATAAAAAAATTAGAGTGTAATTAATATAATCGATTATAAAAAAAATAATCGATTAATATAAAAATCGATTATTTTCTCACATCCCTAGACACTTCCCACTGTTAACTTTTTAGTAGTTGCGATCGGACTCTCACTCCGCAGAAAATCGGTTCATTATTGCTCTTATTATAAACAACTGCGGACTCTGAGTCCGCAAGCGACTACTGACGTTATTCAATTGTGTGTTAGAGGCTGTTGGTTACAAAAAGTTACAAGTAAGTAAAATGACCAAAAATATAAAATTTAATGTTTTTCTCATAAAATTATACGTTATTTTAGAATGGAGTCTTATGAAAGTGAACAAGCAAGGTTGGCTAAAATGATGGAAGAAATTTTTGATGAGGACGAGGAAGCAAATATTGTATACGACGATGAAGATGAAGAAAATACAGATTTTCTCGAAGTTCAACTCGAAAATTCAGATACAGAACAGGAATTGTCTGACGATGGTGAACTCGATTATGATAGTAGTGGTGACAGACTTTATTTTCTTGGTAAGGACAAAAAGACTAAGTGGAATAAAATGGTTCCAAAAAAAAGTGTCCGAACTAGATCAGAAAATCTAATCAAACATTTACCTGGGGTAAAACCTGTTGCGAAAGTATTGAAATCACCTGTAGATATTTGGAAACATTTTTGGACGAATGAAATGTTGAATATAATAGTAGATTCTACAAATTTATCAATACAAGAAATTCAGCACAAATATTCAAGAGAAAGAGACTGTAAATTTACAGACAAAACTGAAATACAGGCATTGATTGGTCTACTCTACTTTGCAGGCGTTTTAAAATCAAGTCGTCTAAACGCCGAAGATTTGTGGAGAAACGACGCAACGGGTGTTGAATTATTTCGACTGACAATGTCTCTTACACGATTCCGATTTCTTCTAAGACATTTTCGATTTGATGATAAATCAACTCGCGATGAGAGATTGAAATTCGATAATTTGGCTGCAATCAGAAGTGTCTTTGATTTGTTTGTTGATCACTGTAAGACAGCATATACACCATTTGAATATTTGACTATAGATGAAAAACTAGAAGCTTTTCGCGGAAATTGCCGATTTAGACAATACATACCTAGCAAGCCAAATAAATATGGCATAAAAATATTTGCCTTGTGCGACGCAAAGATGTTTTATACTTTGGATTTAGAAGTGTACGTGGGAAAGCAACCAGATGGACCTTTTCATGTTAGTAATTCGCCAGCGGCAGTTGTAGAAAGACTTTGTCAATGTGTCAAAGGTTCTAGTAGAAACATAACGGTTGACAACTGGTTTACCAGCATAGATCTTATCAGAAATTTGAAGAAAAACTTTAAATTAACTTTGGTTGGAACCATACGAAAAAACAAAAAAGAACTGCCACCAGAAATCTTGCAACCAAGAAACAAACATATTGGGTCAAGCATGTTTGGTTTCAATGAGACGTGCACAATAGTGTCGTATGTTCCACGGAAAAACAGAGTTGTTTTACTGGCATCTAGTCTTCATCATGACGACGATATAAATCCCCAAACTGGTAAGCCGGAAATAATAATGATGTACAACACAACCAAGGGAGGAGTCAACACAGTAGACAAATTATGTTCCACATACGACTGTGCCAGAAATACCCGTCGATGGCCGATGGTTATTTTTTATTCTTTACTTAATGTTGCAGCAATAAATTCTTTGGTAATTTTTGCTGCAAATAACCCCGAAATCGATATTCCAAGACGGGAATTTTTACGACAACTTTCATTTGAATTAGTAAGGGAGCATGCTATTTTTCGAGTAAGTGTCCCTAATATAGATAAAGCAATAAGCACACGAATTGCCCAAGTTTTTCATGTTGAAATGTCTACGAGATCTTCTGAAGTCAGTGTAAATCAGCGCGGACGTTGTGCTTATTGCGACAGAAAAAAAAATAGACCCACCAAGTACTCATGTAAAAAGTGCGTCAAATTTATGTGTTTGGAACACGCCAATTTTATTTGCGCGGAGTGTTTGGAAGGATATGCAACTACTTAGCCTATCATGTACTTTTATCTTGTGACCATCTTAATATGTATAATATCTGATTTACTGACATAAATATTTGAAATTTCTTTTTAGTTTTTTGTTTTATAAATAAAATCTTTTATTTGAATATTGTTTTCTTTTTGTTCTAAACAACAAAAAAATGTTTCTAAATAATAAATTTTAATATAATTATAAATTTGTTAAATAAAAATTGTATAAATTGTGTAAAAATGTACACGAATATGCCTGCGGACTCATGGTCCGCGCGCGACTACTGCCGTTCTAAAATCAGGCGCGACTACTGAAAGGTTAAGATACGCATACTTATTGTTAGTCAAAGTTAATAGAATTGCAATAAATACGTGTGGAATTCAACTTATAAGAGATAACAATATCAACAATGTGTTGTCTCTGTTGTAAGCATTATGAGTGTTGAAAATCCTCCATATCCAACTACGATCATCACCTTCTTTAAATGTGTTAGACAGAGATATCTCTTATTCTTTTCAACGTTACAAACGATTCAATAGATAGTCATAACATCTAGTTAGACGCCAGTTGTCGTCAATGGAATTTTGCACACAATGTATAATTTCTTAGAACTATTATCTGATAATTCGAAAATAAAGAAACTAGGCATCTGATTTTTCATTTCAATTTCATTTATTACTTATTAGATAGTTTAGTTTTGTCTGGTAATTCCGTAATTGGTATTTATGAATTTCCGGATAATTTACTTGTGTACGGATTTATTTCGTGATTCTATAAGTTGTTTTTTTTTAATAAATATTAATTGAAATTTGATTCTGAAAACAAACAACACATGTTTGTTGATATTGCTGTCTTAACAACAGTGGGCGTCTAACTAATTAATAAACATAAAAAACTCCTCCTATTCGACCTACTCTGACCACACAATTGTTCTATCGTATGCCGTGAATAGGAGGAGACTTCCTCCCACTCTTCTTCTAATGTACCTAGATGAATTTGGCACCCTGTACATGTAAAGAGAACCAGTGAGAGATATATCGACTTTTTCGAGTACAAGAGAGAACAACCTTTCAGTCCTATATCTACAATTGAGTCGACGGCCGAAGATTGTAAATCACTCATTCTCTAGGGTTGTTCTTTTCTTGGTACTGGAAAAATGTATTTGTTGAAAGTTTTTTCCTAAATTTAGATTGGAGATTTAGTTTATTACAAACAAGAAAATTGTGTGATATACATGTGCGTGTATAAATCAAAATAAGGGCGTTTTTTTTCGAAATGAGTGTTATACAAGAAATACTTGCGCTAACTGACTTCAACTATCCAAAATTATATTATTGTCTTATCTTTTTTCATCCGATAATTTAGTTTTTTCCCACTCTGTTCCCTGAAAGTGGAAAGACTCTACCAATTACAAAAATTTTACCCTCCATGTTAAAAACCCACGGGCCGCCACTGGTTTTTATGTGATGGATAAAAATTTGCTCAGTTAATACTTGTCATTGACGAGATGGTGCTGAAGATACGTCTTTATTATTCGACTTTTGTGTTCTTTAACTCACTCCAGCAGCTCGACCGTTTTAACGTGACTAATGTTACTCAGAAATTAAGTATACGTATTATAGAAAAAAAACAGCAAATAATTAACCCGAATAGCCCACTCTTTATATATGTTTACTGTGAAAGTCCGAAAGTTGGTGAATATCGACATTCACCGGTGAATGTCGACATCCACATAGGCGCTTAGTGTATATCCGAAATATTTCATTACATTGTGTACATTCGGACCTCCACCGGTTATGTAGACATTCACGATGCACTAATGGTGAATGTCGAACATGTCCGAGATTTATATTTTTTCTCCGTAATTCAGCCGCTATAAAACGTCACAAGGGTGACGTAACTTTTTTGCCTCTCTTTCTGAGAGGAGTGACCAAGGATTTAAATCCCATCGTATATTCTAAATGAGAAAAGAAAATAATAGTAATAAAAAAAATGGAAAAGTTTTTCTCATGTTTGGTTTTTAATAACTAGAAATCGTAAGTTAAACAGACAATTTTGAAACTCCCGCTTTGCTGAACTGCCGCCGTTTCAATGTTGACAATAAAACAAAGGATTTGGCGGGAGAGAGCCAGTCGCCTCTTTATCGGCTCCAATTTCGGACTTTCGGAAAATTCTAAAAAATTTTAAAAATTACATTGTTTAGGCTATAAAATGAACGTGTTGACTGCGCGATAAAGATATGAAATTTACAGGATATTCAGTTCTAATCTTCAACTTTAAATGTCTGCAAAACTCGTTTTGTTATTTTCACTCTTACTATGTGTGCAAGTGGTTTTCTTGAAGCAATAATTACTTAATTAATTTATCATAAAAATCACTGATTATCTTATTGATTCTGAAATATGTAACGAATATGACTTGTCATCTGAAATAAATTTTAAGCAATGGGTTCCACTCACTGATCTTTATATAGCTGGATAGCTGATTCCATAGCCTGAAATTGTCCCAATTTGAAAAGTCATCAGCGCCTCGGAATGTTGAATAAATAACTAAAATTTCGACTGCTGCACTGGCGCGTTAGTGTTTTCAAAGTGGGGAATTTAAATCAAATATATACACATACAGGGTGCCCAATTCATCTAAGTACATTAGAAGAAAAGTGGGAGGAAGTCTCCTCCTATTCACGACATACCATAGAACAATTGTGTGGTCAGAGTAGATCGAATAGGAGGAGTTTTTTATGTTTATTAATTAGTTAGACGCCCACTGTTGTTAGGACAGCAATATCAACAAACATGTGTTTTGTTTGTTTTCAGAATCAAATTTCAATCAATATTTATTAAAAAAAAACAACTTATAGAATCACGAATTAAATCCGTACACATTTATACAACACATTTATAAAAAATCGATTTATTAAGAAAAAATCGAATTTTGCGAGAAATTCTATTTTTTTTATTATTCGAAAAATTGCATCTTTTGTATACAATAATAAAATTATCAGATTAATATTAACAACTCATTAGTGCGAGAATTGATTAAAATGTGTAGATAGTTTGGCTATATTGATTTAAACCAACGTCGTTTATCTAATTCTTTCATTTTTAATAAAAAAAAATAGGGTGTAATTAATATAATCGATCGGGAAAAAAATCTATTCATAAAAAATCGATTATTCTTTCACATTTTAACAGTGTCAAGTTCCCATTGTTAATATACACATACTTAGTCAAGGTTAATAATAATAGCAACAGTACGTGTGGAATTCAAGTTATAAGAGACAACAATATCAACAAACATTTTTGTCTCTGTTGTAAACATTATAAGTCTTGAAAATTGACCAAATCCTACTCCGATCATAGGATTGTGTTAACGAGTTAGACAGAGAACTATCTTATTCTTTTCAAAATTGTAAACAATGTTAGATAGCGTCATGATCTTAATGCTGAACAGGAGGTGATAGGTTCAAATCTGTTGAGCGCTACAATTCACTTTTTTCTTTATTATGATATAATAATAATTCACAAAAGTGAGACATACAACTTTTCATAAACGTTTTGTTGACGCTAATAAGTAAAGCACAAAAAATCAGAAAAATTGACAACGAAGCAATTAAATATAAAATTCTGGATTTACGATGAATTGTATTTAATTCATCAATATAAAAAAATAAATGAAAAAAAAAATTTTTTTTTAATTTTTATGACCAACGTGTCTAAAGGAGTTCGAAATTATCAACCATAATTGAGGTGCACAATTTTACAATAGTGTAGATACATTTTTTTTTCCATAAAATATTGTCTATTTTAAATTGATTCTCAGTAATTTTTGTTAGACATAACATTTATCTGGCATGGCGTCTATGAAATGAATTCCACACGTACTAATAGCATAGATAACTAATAGCAACTATTAACCTTGACTAATTGTAAGTATGTGTATATTAACAGTGGGAGGTGTTTAAATAATAAACATAAAAACCTTCGACCATTTGACGTACTCTAACCACATAATTGGAGGCGGAGCCTTCCCTCCACTCTTCTTCTAATGTACGTAGTTACATTAGTTAAGCTGTA
>JAEDXX010000612.1:0-21069 GCA_021725515.1 Epicauta chinensis
AATTATCCGAATCAATTGGGACCGGACCCCATTCGGATAATTGGATTTTTTTCCAAAAAAGGACCTATTTTAATTAATTTCTCGCCACTTAAATCTAAATCACGGACACCGTGCCTGGACCGAAATTGGGTTTCCCATGGCACGTTGCTGCAAAAACCACTTGAAAATGGCATCTTCTAAATCTTTGTTTGTTGCTGCCTTCCATTTTTTTCTTGAAGAACTTCCATCTTCGTTTTCAAGCTCTGACACTCAGTTTAGAAGTAGAGGTTTCTTTTCTTTTATTGTTTGAAATCGTTGATTTTCCAACACCGTACCTCTCAGCCAACTGTTTACCCGTAACTCCATTATCTGATTGCTCTATCATTTTGAGTTTATCCGCTAACGATAGCACAACACGTTTTCTCTTAGATGCCATGGTGAAGGACACATTGGCTGATTAATCAAAAAAGTAGTGACAGGTGGATCTAGCGACGGCTGACAGACGAAAGTAGAACTGCAGTATGAGACGCTAACGTTTCTGTATTATAATTTTTTTTGAAATCCTGAAAGCGATTCGGATAATAATAGAACTGCAGTATGAGACGCTGACGATCCCGTTTTAATTTTTTTTTTTGAAATTCTGAAAGCGATTCGGATAATTGGAGTTCTACTGTAATATCATTTATGGATTTATGGATAAAAGTCTTTTTGTTTCAATTTCTTGTTGTTTCTACTATAGCTAACTACAATTATAATGATATGATTATCAAAATCACTGAGAACACGTTGCATTTTTTAATAATATAAAACAAAATTTTTATTAGGTCATAGTCACTTGTCGTTTCCTTCAAATAGATTCAAAATTGTAGCTGAAAAAGTTTCTGTTCGGGTGGTACATGGCATTTTATAAATTTCAGAAAACCCATCTGGATATTTTCAAACACAACATTTTTGGAAGATTTACAACATGGCAATCTATCGATAGATCATTTCTGTTGTTACCGACTCTATTGTTAGGTAATTTTGTGGTTTTTCGCATTAAAAAGGCCAATCTCTTAGCAGAAAATGTTCACTATACATGTATTCATTCTTGGCACCTACCGGCGCTTCCAGTAATAGGCATTTGTTGTGTCTGTAGTGTCTGTACCCTATTTCATCATATTCTACTGTACCTTAATGTGTCATTATACAGACTGTTTCACCACAAACGCCCACTTTTTAAAATTTCTTCAATTATTAAAATATTCGTATGCAACCCTAAAGAACTTTAATTAGGAGACCTAAGGACCTCTGGTGACTTTGTTGTTGAAGGCTGCATACGAATATTTTAATAACTGAAGAAGATATGAAAGGTAGGTTCTTGGGCTGAAAGCGTCTGATGTACATACAGTTGTGGTCAAAACAAATAGCAGTGTCAAGCTGATCTAGAAATTTTCATTTTAGCAGAAGAATTATATGATTTTTTATCAGAAAAAACTTCATAGGGTTATTTTTACTAATGTTGTTGACAAATTGACATATAGTTATATAGTTATATAGTATATAGTTTGACATATTTTTTATGCAGAATGTATTATCAACGAAACCTTTGCTAAAATAACATGGACAAAATAATAACAGTATTCAAACATTTTTATGAAAAACAAATTTGACCATAAATGTTTGACCACAATTATTCACGTTAGCTCAAGAACAAACTAGTATTTAATTCCATAGCCCTTATTTTTCAAAACAGCATCGCATCGTCTTGGCATAGAATCAACTAACTTCTGACATCTTGCGGCAGGGATATTTTCCCACGTAGACTTCACAGCATGCCATAATTCACCGACATTGCTGGGCTTAGTCACCGGTACCGCTTCTTGAACATCTCCTCAAAGGTTTTCAATGGGGTTAAGGTCGGATGATTGGGCCGGCCAATCCAAAACGTTTATATTATGTTCCTCAAAAAAATTCTTTTGCAGATCTACTTGTGTGTTTTGAATCATTATCCTGCATAAACACCCATTTCAGGGGCATTTCTTCTTCAGCATAAGGAAGCATAACATGTCTTAATATTTGGGTGTACATGAATTAATCCATTATGCCTTTTATCCAAAATATACGCCCTACACCATGATAGGAAAAACAACCCCAAACCATAATCTTTGATCCACCATGTTTTATTGTTTTTAATGTGTATTTGGAATTGAATGCTGTCCCTTCTGGACGCCGAACATACACACGTCGTCCAGTGGACCCATATAGAACAATTTTGCTCTCATCAGACCCCAAAATATTACGCCACTTTGAAGCAGACCATCCCAAATGTTCTCTTGCAAATTGTATCCGCTTTTTGACATGCCTTTTTTGAAGAAGAGGCATTTTTCTAGGGTTCCTACCATTTAATTGTGAACTCTGAAGTCTTCGCCGAATAGTTCGGCAACTTATAGTTAAATTCAGATCATTGATAATTTTTCTCGGCGTTATAAAAGGATCTTTTCTCACGCAACGTATAATTTTCCTGTCTTCATAATTTGAAGTTTTCGATTTTCGTCCACGATTTTCTGTTTGTGGTTGCCAACCTAAGGCGTTTTAAATCATTTTTGCCGAACAATTTAAAAGACTTTGTATAAACATGTATGTTTTTCCTTCATTACGCATTTTTTTAATTAAATTTATGAGTGCAATGTTTTCCACGACCCGTTTTATTGTTAATTCAATACAATAATTAATAAAATGTTTTTGTTATTAATTAAAACAAATGAAAATTGTTTTTTGACAGCTTAGTTAAGTTGTCAAATTTGAAATAGCATAATATTCAACATAAAATTAAATTACTGCTATTATTTTGTCCATGATATTTTAGCATACATTTTCAAACTGTTGGTTTTACAAATGAACTATGGTAGATGAACTCCAAACAAGTTTTCAGAATGTCAGCAAAGATAGTAAGGAGATCTTCTGTAAGGCTTTTTTAGAGAAAATATGATACAGCTTTCAACAAAAAGTACAAATTTGCAAGTCAATTCGCCACTGCTATTATTTTGACCACAACTATATATCGCTTTCATTTTATATTTAGTGTGCTTATTACTTTTTATATAAGAGATCCCAGAAACTCACACGAATAATTCGCAGCTACATTGGAAATTTTGTGGCAACAAATTTCGCATTGGTTTTCATTACTTGGCGGCAAATGAAATCGTTCACATTGAAGAGAGACATGAATCCGCAGTGTCAACGAACTTGCTACTGGAACCATTTTTATCATCGACACGTCATAAGTATTGTCAAAAACAAAAACTGTTCAAAAATTTCTTTATCCCCTTTTTGCCTTGTTGCTAACAAAAGATGGTGGGAATAGAGATGCAAATTTCGCTACCGCAGTATATGCGAGTTCTTCTCATTATTGCATGGGTTGCTTAACCAATTGATATTTTGATATTTTCAATATCGATTAGAAGCTTTTGTAAAGACTAACAATAAGAAAATAATCAGCAGAATTCTTTTGCTTTTTTTGGAGTATGCTCTTGTACTATTTTTACAGGGCATCGAATCGATGTTCTTTCGTTCCAGAAGAAGTGGTTTTTTTTCCTAATTTTCCAGTTCGAAGTCGATTACAGTATGCGCTGGTATATCACAAGGCCCCGAAGCATTATTTCTTCGTTCCGTTTTTCGGTTTATCTCTAATTAGTAAAACATTTTCGTTTCGGCAGAAATACCTATTGGCTTTTTTCAGTTTTTTTAAATGTTTTATGCGCTTTTTTACTTCGACGGTTTCGAATGGATATGTATATCCTATATAATCAATTCCTGACCTCTTTTAGAAAATCGTTATAAGCTAAATATCGTAATAGACTTGAGGAAGGTCAAGATTATTTATCGTATAGATTAATGACCTGTCTTTTCAAAGGCGTAATTGTAACCCTGAAGTACAGTACATCTGCGGACACTGTGGAAGGGAATTTTCAACTTCCAGAACCTTCCTAATACGAACACCTCCTATTTGGACATTTATTCCAAGTCCTGTGGGCGTCCATATTACAAAGGTTTTACTGTATTTGCTTATATAGAGAATATAGTCTTTTAAAGAAAGATTCAAATTCAATGATATTTTATTGATTTATTCCATTACATTTAAAAATAAATAGTTTAATAAATTAAGACTTAGAGGTAGTAACGGATTAGCCAGAAGAATAGTCGGTCAATCGCACTGTGGGACACTACTTTCTTTTATAGAAGTTTATAATTTCTTATTGTTAATAACTAGGGCCACTCTGCAATTACAAGAATTGCTTAGAAGCGATGATTGAATTGTAATCCACCATAATAATTCGGTCTACCAGTACCACCCAAACCACCATAATGTCGGTCATATTGTCCAACAGCATCGAGACGTGAATTACCATGTTTCCATAGATTCGCAGTACCTTGAGCACTGAAATCGGTACCGTATTTTGGCGTACGTTGTGCACCCAAATTCAAATTCGAACCAGATGGTAAATGTTGATAATTTAAACCACCACCGACTGTTGTTGGGCTATTTGGGCGGAAATTCTTGGAAGCTGAAGCACTACCATCCAACTGATGTACACCGTTGTTGAATAATGTACGTTGCGCAGTACCGGTAACACGAAATCCTGGACCAGTCTTGGAAACGTCAATACCACCTGTTCCTCTTTATAGGGATTAATAGAATTATTAATAATTTTATTTTAATAAAAGTATGAATTATACCTTCTGTGGCGTTCGTGTGTTGCTGTAATTGGTATTAAATAATATTCGTCACCATTACCGTCTTGTATGATATCGTAAGCGGCTATCGTTGAAATTATTAGAGCGAAAATTGCGAAGAGTGTAAAGTTTCTCATTGTTGATATGATATTTTCACTTGGAATATTTTACAGAAGATTGCTTGAACTTGACTTAATATTTGGACATTAGTTGATCGCTTATATACCTAAATTATTAAGAAGGGATTTAACTTTTAAGAAGCGTAAACGGGGATTCCATTAATATGTAAATCCCAATGTTTATTTGTTATGACTAAATTTTATAACATCTTTATCAATTGTTTTGATAACCTAAAGTCACGTTTTTTAAACAAATTGCAATAGTAGAGATTAGTAATATTTATGAAGCTTTTTCTACTTGATTTTATATATTTGTATAAGTTTTATGAAACTATAAAGGAGCCCAGGAAAAAAAAAGATCAGATCTGGCCAATTTTTTAGCTCTGATCATATATAGTTATACATAATCTTTTTCGTCGGCGATGGAAAAAAAAGGTCAGACCTGGCCAAATTTTAGCTCTGATCGTTTGTAGTTGTATGTAATTAGATAAAATCTTTTTTCATCGGGTCTAACCTTTTTTTTTCATCGCCGATGAAAAACGATTATGTATAACTATACATACATGTATATGATCAGAGCTAAAAAATTGGCCAGATCTGATCTTTTTTTTCCTGGGAGGTGAAGACTTTTAGCCAATATCTTCCCAATCGTAAGAGAGACACTTAGGGTTAAAGTTGTCTGAAAAGGAAATAATTAGAAGTAATCATCAGCAAATAAGCGTCACTCGTTTATTCTTGAATTTTTGAGAGTAAACTTGTCTCCACGTTTCGTATTATTTCGACTAAAGGGTAGGTATAGTGGTCGCCTTCACTTAGTGAATTTCGACTTTATAGGCCAAATTACTTTATGGTTGGGGTGCACAAAGAAAATTTTCTACCGTAATTTCTATGAATAGGTAGGGGTAGAAATACCTGCTTTTAAAGAAATGTTGTCGGCATCTGGTATGAGTTGTAAATTATCCATTGCTATTCATAGAAATTACGGTAGAAACTTTTCTTTGTGCACCCCAATCATAAAGTAATTTGGCTTATAAAGTCGAAACGCACTAAGTTGAGGCGACCACTATAACTTTGTTCATGTAACAATCAGTTTGTTGTTGATTTTGTGAACAATTGCATGTATTTATAACTATATCGAAAAATTCGACATTTTGGGCGATTTTCCGGCAAAATGCACTTGTTTTTTTTTGACAACTTTGTTGTTTACATTGTGCCCCCAAAAATATTTCTGCACTTGTATTTTGTTTATATTTAACCGTAAAGTACCTTTGGGCTACCAAAATATCACTTGCACTCAGGCCCTTTTAAAGAGAACGCCGGTCCTGCTTTTAATTATTGGAAACAATAACTGATTATAAACGAATCCAAATAATTTTGATTGTAAATACAAATAACGTACGTTAATTTAGGTTTGACCCATTTGCTTAATTCCCAGATTTTACCGTCCTAGATTCGGGAATCAATTTTAATAATGTGAACGCAATTTACATATAGGTAAGTGGATTAGTAAAGTGACGAAGGTCAGTAAATTTATGAAAAATGAATTTTCCTACAATAAATCAAATTTTATAATACCTAATACGGAACCAAAATGCTTTATTTTGAAGTCTGTTAAATGTCAATCTATTACTTCTGTTCCAATAGATCGTCGTTCTTTGAACGACGAAATTTTGTAAAAGATTAGCAATATCCGAAAACAACTTCAAAATCCGAATACAAATCTTATAGCTAAACTGTGCGATTTGGAAACACCCGATTTTCATTAGTTTTGGTACATAGGTAGATGAGATTAATTTATAATGTGCATTGAAGTTTACTTACAAACCGGCTCCCAATTTTTTAAATAATTCAAAAATTCAGTTGTAGAGGTTCTTTGGTGCTACAACATACCAACAGATCTTCTAGATATATCCTGCTTGAGTTAAAAGATATAAACAATAATATACTAATTTTTCAGTTTTTATTCCATTCGATCCCATTATTAAACATGTAGGTACACTTAATAAAAAGCAATTTGTTTTTTTATTCTTCTCTGACGACTACAAGGCAGCGCCAGGGAATCCCCGTTCCGTTCGATAAGTATGTTAAATTAGGTAATTTTTATTTTTTCTACGATCGTGTGTCAAAATAAATTAAATGCATTTCATTATATATTGACTGCAAGTTATATTGTCACAATTCACAAAGCATGATTATTATTGCCAAATTTATTGTAGTTCAGTCATTTAAGCAAAAAAAGGGGTTCAATCTCGGAATGGGAGATAATGAGCTGGAAATTTGTATACACCTTTATTTTTATGTTCTAAAAGTAGTCTCAGAAGTCTTATAAAATCTCGTGTCTGCGTCTTAAGTTATTCATGGTCAAAGATGACATGAATGAGTATGTGAGTTGCGGCACGAGCGGAGCGGACCGCTGCGAGTGCTGCATAACATACCAATTTCGTTTTCCGCACTTATAACGTTATAGACCAACGGTGGGCAAATGCGACTGTCGGAGCCGCATGCGGCTTTTTGTTGGGCTAACAATAAGTGCGGCTCTGATTGAAAATTTAAATCCGTTATAAAATATATAACCATATTAATTTGAAATTAAATTCTAATTCTGTATTTAAGTATTACTATGTTACTATTGTGTGGCTCTTTATGACATACGAAAAACCGGACTGCGGCTCTCATTGTCCTAGTATGTGCCCACCCCTGTTATATACTATTACAGGATCCTGGGCTGCAGCCCAAAAACTCCTACATAGAGCCGTCCATGTTCTCTCAAACGAACGAATTTCTAATCCTAAAGAGAGTTTCAAGTTTTGTATTTCTTGTACAAAAATTGACATAATTTTCGGTACGCAAATAATTATCAAGAGCCGATTCTACAATTAATTCAATTCTGCCTGACATTCTGACAGAAATTCTCTTTCGTTTCTACAAGTCGATGATAAAACGCTGTTATACCCAATTTGCTGGTTGAACGTGAATTTTTAAATGTCAAATGTGTCAAAAAAATTCCCCATGCATATGCCTTACATGTGGAAATATAGGTATTTTTAGGCCGTTCAGTTGCACACTTGACGTTGAAAATTCACGTTCAACGAGCAAATTTGGTATAGGAATGTTTGCTAACTTTAATGGACCGCTGTCTTTCTTTATTGGCTGTTTTCGTTATGTTAATAAAGATAGAGATATACAGGATCGCTAGTAAGTATGGAAACAGCTTAATAATTTTTAAACGAAATTTATATCTTCATTTGTTTTTGAGAAACAGGGCTCACTTGATTTTTTTTAAATAGCACAGGGGGTCAAATCTGACATCCCTGAAATAGTATATTAAAGAACAAGTGTCAGAAGTCGCCTATTATTGCACGAGTCCAAGTTTAGAAAACGAGCAGCGGAGCCGCGAGTTTTCTAAAGGACGAGTGCAATGTACGACTTCTGACACGAGTTTTTTATACTATTTTTTCTATTTCGCCTATTTTGTGCCCTTTTTTTAAAAAAAATGGCGAGATTTGATATTTAGGGAAATTGGTGGGAGTTGGTGTTACTAAAAAAAAACAATTGAACATTCAGCTAGAAAACTGCAATTGTTTTATTTTTCACTCTTAGTCAATTGTTTTTTTCGCCATATTGCTTATTTAACAATGAGTGAAGAATTTTCATGTACTCCACCTGAAATAAGGGAAATTGCTGAGAATGTAGGAAGCAATTTACTACCCGATAAATCCAAAAATCAGTACGAAAAACCGTATATTAAGTCTTGTTTTTATGATTTTTGACAGTTGTCAAAATTAATGAAAATGTTACCAATCTAGTGGAACAAAAAATTCCTACATTTTACTTTTCAGCACTAGTATAGAAATGAGAACATTTCGATACAGTAGCGAGTTTAATAATAGCGCTATTATTGACGCAAAATAGAAAAAGAATATTTTTTTCTGAGTTCAGTGATGTGACACATGTGCACTTTAATTTGCAATAACATCTAGAAAAAATGATTTATAAAAAAATTTTGTAATAACTTCTAACAGAATTTTTTAAAAAAAGTAAAGCAAGTTGGCTTTGAAAAATCATTATTAGAATGTCTATGCGCTCAGTTTCCCTCAAACGTCACATTATGGAACTAATTTTGGCACACAAAATTAATTTTGAGCCAATAAGCAAGTGATAAACATTTAAACACAACATTTTTCAAAGCCAACTTGTTTTACTTTTTTTTAAAATTTCTATTATAAATTATTTTTTACAAATCATTTTTTCTAGATTTTATTGCAAATTAACGTTGACATGTGTCACATCACTGAACTCAGAAAAAAATATTCTTTTCAGGGATGTCAGATTTGACCCCCCGTGCTATTTAAAAAAAATCAAGTTAGCCCTGTTTCTCAAAAACAAATTAAGATATAAATTTTTGAAAAATCTCAGAAAATAGAATTTAAATACTTCTATTCATATTCCAAATTTCAACAAAATCTGATAAACCGTTTTAAAAATAATAAGCTGTTTCCATACTTACTAGCGACCCTGTATAACTGGAAAATGGAAATAAAGTGGGTAATACTGCTCAGCATAAATATTTGACACAATAATCTAACTTAAATATATTCTGTCAATTGTAGAATCCGCCCTAAAAGGCCCACTTGATTATGCCACTTTTCTCTCTCTCTCTCTCTCTCTCCTAGTCCCGTTGCTTTTACCCACGGTTAATTAAGTAGATAAGGTTGCTACCATCCGACCCCCACTCTCGTTAATGACGTCACAAGTCACTTGGCAAATTAACAATAAAACAATTATTGATTATAGCTCCAGCCGCAAGTAAGATAAAGAAAATCGCACTATACACGGGTTAAAAGTGATTTTATTTTGCTCGTGGGGTTGCTCCACTCGCCTCTGGCTCGTTTTGCAAACTATCCACTCGCAAAATAAAATGCCACCTTTAACCCTTATATCATAAATAACTATTATGTTACGGATCACCTTAATTTGTGGTAGTTCTTTTTTTTAAAAGAGGGCCCCCCGATTGGGCGGGCCTCAAGTAGCTTAGTTACGCCACTGCTAAACCTTGTTCTTAATCTGTCCGCCAATCGAAAAACTGGATTTTAATTGGATCCAATATAATAAACTAAAACGACTAAAACTAAAAAATGTCGATGCGGAATTTACTCTTAAAAGAATGAATTAATATACTAAAAGTACCCAAAGAATAACTATCGGGAGCATAAATTTACAAGTAGTTTTCCCGAACTTTTTGTTTAGAATAAATGTAGGAACGCCACTGATTCCTTGTAGAAGCGCTACATTTAGATCAATTATTCAACTGTCAAAAGACTGTTGGAGGTTATGTTTCTTGAAATTTAAAAGAACTTATTTCTTGAGAATAATAATGCAAGTGGAAGATTTACCAACAATCGATCCCGATGTCGACTATACGCAGGTGAGTTTCTCATTATAATTCCCCATAATTAACACTACAATTAAAAAATGTTGGCAATAAATAGATTTTACCGATCCAACAAAAACGTACAATAGCATTTATAAATCATTTTGTTATGAATACCGTTTCATTCCTAAATAAATTTGCACAATCTTGTGAGTCACGTTTAATGGAATTCGAATATAAATTAGAAAAAGTCGAGGCTAATCTCCTAATCTTAGAATCACAAGTAAGTATAGCCATTAAAGCATTGTCTATGGTAGAATAAACGAAAAGACACCTTATAGTTATCATCGATATCAGGTTTACAAGATGAGGTAAACGATAAAGTTGAGAATCTCGAAAAATCTGTACCCGATTCGAGCGTTTGTGAATTACCAGAAGTACAAGTAGAAGAACAAAAACCGTTGGAGAAGCCAGTAGAACTGCAACAACAAAGTGAAGGACCGCCAGCCTGTGAAGATGTACGATTCAAGAAATTCTTTAAAATGCTACAATTCGGCGTACCACCACCTGCTATCAAACTCAAAATGCAATCAGAAGGAATCGATCCAAATATTCTAGAGTAAATCAATTATTTTTTTTTAAATCAATTCTAAGTAATTTATTTAAAATTACGATAAATTCCAGTACGCCTAATATTGTAATCCCTGGGTTTTCTCCAAATAATGAAGATAATGTTAGCGAGACTTCATCGAATGTTTCATGATAATAAAATCATTTTATTAAAGTTTTTCTTTATTTTTTCTCATTACTTTATAAAATTAAACGAATTAGAACTGGATCATTTGTCCTTTACGTTTCTTATCACCACCAAGTTCGAAATGTTTACACCGTTTCAATGGGATTTGTTTACGGAATTTACATTCGGTACATTCCATACGCAATACGATTTTCTTTGTGGTTTTTGCCTGAAAAATAAACGATTAATTGAGTTATTTTTAAGCAATCAATCGTTAAATTAGCGAAATACCTTTTTACGGAAAATCGGCTTCGTTTGTCCACCGAAACCCTGTTGTTTTCTATCGTAACGACGTCTACCTTGCGACGCATGACGTTCCTTGGATTTCTTATATTGCGTTACTTTATGTAATTTGTGTACTTTACATTTTTTACAAAATGTACGACGTTGTTTCGGTACGTTCACCTGAAAAAAACAATTGATGAAAACATGACATAACCTCAAATTAGTGAATTTAACGAAATTCCGAAAATATTAGCAAAAAACTATATAATCATATTGAAAAATAACAAAAATAATAGAAATTTTTTAAAAAATCAATTAAATTAATAGATGATCGGAGATTTAATTAAAACTTATGGAAAATCTTACCATTTTGTCGCTGTAACAAACACGGAAAGAAACTGAAACAGATGGCGCTCTCTATTGTCGATTATCGTGACCTGTAATACCAACAAAAAGCGCGCAATTTCCAATTACACCACAATTCTCTATTGAAGAATTCCAATTGAGATTCCTTTTAAATCACATAATTCACTTGTAATCACCGAATTGTAACACAAAATAATCATTTTAATCCAATAAGTATAATTTATTTAATTTTACATATTATGATAATAAATTTTAAGAAATACAGCAAGAATTACAGTGACTACTATAAATTCGTTATTATTTAAACTGAGTAATACTTGTATTTGTTGTATGTTGTAATATTTTAGCGTTTATTTAATTATTAGTTTTTGAATAAATTTCGTGGGAATCTTTCAAACAGCGCCTCTACCGGTAGCATTATAGAAACATTGAAATTTAATCTCGGCGAAAATGCAATAAAATTATCTCAAGTCTCGAAACCCTCATTTTTCGATAATTAAGAAATATTTCTAATAAAACTACAACACCAATTCGACCAATATTAATCGATAAAAATTAATTTCAAATTGACAAATTACTACGATAAATTAGTTTGATAATAAGTGGGAATGAAAAGAAGCCGGTTTTTCGTGGAAATACGGCTTTAGTCGGTTTGAGCGGCGCCATCTTAATTTTTGAACAAAGCTGGTAAGGAGCCGGTCAGTAGTGTGTTTAACAATCGTCGACACAAGTTGTCTTTGAAATAAATATTAAAAAAATATTTAGACTATTATTTAAGATTTTAAAAAGCGAAATTATCGTTAGAATTAAGTGATACAACACAAAATAAATACCAAAAAATGAGTTCAAAGGAGAATAATGAAGTAGCAGTCGATAAAATCGACAACGATAAAAGTACAAATGATGGAAAATGTGAGTTAAAAGGCACAAAACGAGCGGCAGAGGTAAGTTGATTGTTTTTATTTACAGTTAACACACACAAATCTACAATAAATTAATTGATAACGATTAATTAATACGTAAATACAATTGTTTTTTAATTATTAATTAATGTCTGTAAATATTTCTCCATTAGATCGTTTATTTCGGTCTTTTTAAGATGACGCTTGTTGCCATGTGAACGTATCCACACTCGATCTAATTATAATAATCTAATTCTAATTATCGAAATTGTATTAAAAAATTATCGAGAAGTTCTAAAAAATGAAATTATCCGCGTGGTTGTTGTCTATATTGGTAAACATGGGTCCTGTTAGCATCCCGCCACAGTTATCGTGATGTATAAACGGGCCCCTGTATTAGAGGCTAGCATAGCTTGCTTGATTCAATATGGCGAAATCAATAGTAACTTCGTTATTACCTTGGATAGAGGCTATTTCGTAAAAAAAAAACGAATTTAGTTATTTAATAATTAAAAAAATAAATAATTGTAATTAATTTAATTTCAATTAATTAATACTATAAAATTGGTTTTATTTGATTTTGATTTGTTTTAATTAAATTGAGATGAGAACGCCATGCTGTTTGTCGGTATGTTGTTGACAAACAATTGAAGGTTTTTCGCCAACGTTCACTAGAATTTATTTATATTAACTCCTAAATTTGTTTTTCATTCATTTTTTCGGGACTCAAAAATGTTTTGTCATGTTTATGATGTTAAAAGCGTTTTTGATTTTGTTATCTTTGACCTGAATGAGAGATTGTATTTTTTTTTGTTGAAATACTATTCTATATCTAGTTGGCTTTGAAGAAATATTCACTCCTCCTCCCGTCACCCAATATTGTAGGTAGAGTATGGATAACGGCGTCATACTACTTTTGCCAACTTGATGATTATGGCAGAAATTCTAGAAAATTCTTTCGAAAATTATTAAAAAATAAAAATCCGTTATCGTTTCTTTTTTAATTAATACAAAATTATTTGAAGCATATCGTGTATTTCTCGTATCTAATTTATCTTCTAATCTCCCACTCTGTGTTTCCGGTCTTTGATTACTCCTACCGTTCAACGAACAGGTATTCTTGCTACTCCGCTACTTAATGTGCTGCCCCCTACTTTTAGAATAATAGATTTTAAAAAAATATATGTGGAGATGACAAAATTGGCGGGATTCCATCGTCCTCTGTTCTAGTTCTACGTTTTTATTTAATATTTATCTTTATAAAGGATAAAACTGAAGAAGTGAAAAAAGCGAGGAAAGAGGAAAATGGTGCCGGTTCAGAAGGCGAGGAATTAGATGAGGAAGAAGAAGAGTGTGTTGAAGGTGAAGAGGATGAAGATGAAGACGAAATACCAGAAGGTGATGATGAAGAATTAGAAGGTGAAGGTATGTTTATCATGACATAATGGTAATATTCTGAATTATTTAAGTAATTCATAATTTAGATGAAGACGAAGAAGATGTAGAAGGTGAAGAAGGTGTGGAAGATGAGGAAGATGATGCATAATGTAATACAAGTGACCGTCAAAATAATCTAACTACGTGTGAAAAATGTGACGGACCCTCTCTATAATTTTTTTTCTTCGTCAAATTCACTTAAGTGCAAAGTCTCGAGCTACTTTGTGGCCCCTTGTGTCCCATTTATTTTAAATTCTTTTTTTTTTAAGTTATATAACATTTTAATTTAATTGAAACAATAAATTATAATTTTAACACGATTTTTTGAAACAAAACTGATAAATTGTTGAATTTATCCTGTAATAGTAATAATTAGTAGTTTAAGGGTTAACCCGAATAGGAGCAGGATCTTCTATAATGCTCGGCCACAGGCTACCTCGTGACCTTTGTGCTATTGAGCAGCAACAGTAACAACAATAATCAACAGCAAAAGAACTGTTCAGTGACCGTGTGTGAACTGCGTGTAATCCGCGGTACCTGACACTTCTAACTTATTATTAGAACACGTATCCCTTCGATTTGTAAAAAATGTCCATTTTTATGTAAAAATAGGTATAAATTTTTTAGATTAAGTCTTTTTTTTTGTCTGATAATAACAGTGTTTTTAGTTTTCGTTTTTTTTTAATTTTTTGAATTAAACGATAATTGTACAAAAAATGAGAAATACTTTTAAAAAATAGCCCATAAGAGGCTTTCATTAAGAAAGTCTGCCAAAAATAAAGAAGCGAATTGATAATAAAGAACAATTTGAAAAATATACGTTATTTTTGATTAGATAACAGATCGTTATTGTGTAACGATCTCTAGATATTCATCCCTATTGTTTTTTTTTTCTACAGAAGGGCAATAAATGGTATTTTAAAGTAAATTTTTGAAAAGTAGGGTAGGCGTTAGTCAAAATTTGTGTTTTAACTTGTATGTACGATAAAACATCTACCAATGTAATTTTAATTTTACGTATTTTTTCATAATTTCCATCGTTACTTTTGTTGTGTCCGAGTAACGCTAGCCGTTACTTTTTATTATATATATTTTTTTTTAAATCACAACACAAAAACACTGCCAAATCTTTCATTTTAAAAAATTATATGGGAAACTTCAGTCGAACATGTGTCGATTTTTCGATCAGTTTTTGTAGTTGTTTTATATTTATATATATATTATATATAAGGACGTATGTTGTAGATTAATTATTTTATTAAATAAAAGATGAAAAATCATATAAATGGGGCTACAATTTTTATTGTCAAACAATCGACACATGTTCACTTGTCTGTGTGTATACAAATCAAGTTCTCCACGTGATTTTTTGTGGGTGAAATATTTGGTGGTTTAAATCACCGAAAATTCATTCCAACTGTTAATAAATAATAATAATAAAAAAAAGGAAAATGGTTGAATAGTTTGATGGCGTTTTTTACAACAAATTCACCATTATACTTCGATATATTTTTACAAAAGGAAGAAACCAAACAAGAACAGGATTTTGGTCTACTTAATAATAAAATGTTAACTAAAAATAGGGGAAAAGTGTGGAAAAATAAACATGTAGAAATTGATTTGTAATAACAGTAATGTATGGTTTTTTGAGTGAACTATAAATGATGGATACAATTTGTTTCATAAGTCTTTGTTTTATTTATTCAGTTTAAAAAACAGGAACTTACAAGGAGAGGGCTCCAGGTTGGGGTCGGGGATTCGAAAACAAAATATATAGTGGCGTAGTGTTAGTTACTAGATGTCTTACCTTAAAGCCGTTTATCCTAGTGAGCCCTCGTTTAGGAGAAATTGGCCTAGAAAGATTTACAGAATAAATGTATTCTGGTAAAGTAACACTATAATTCCAATTGGTGATAGCCTAGTGGTTAGAGCCCTGATCATTTAATCAACAAGATGTAGGTTCGATTCCACCTCAGCTCACTTTTTTTTTACACTTTGTTTAATATTTGTACGCATTACAGTTCGCTGTGTAAAAACTATTTAAAGCCAGATAAAAAGAAGTTTAACGAAAGTTTCTTAAGCCGGAAAATTTGTTTATAGATTCCGCTTGAAGTTACAATGTTTTGGATGGTAATTGTCACAAAAACGTTGGAAGCATAAATTATTCTGACACCAAGAACATTGAATGATCGACACATTGTTACACTTACACTTATTTTTCAATAAATGCAAAGGAAAACATATTTCGTTTACATTCCGGAAGATGGGTTTCTCATCCAACAATTTTGATCCATACCAAGCATACCTAATCATATTGGAAAATGCAGGGGCGCTTAAGATCCAGTGAACAATTTTTTAATCATATCTTCCCGAGTAGAAAGCTCACGCTTGTTTTGTAACAATTCAGGAGCACTTTGGACCCTCTTTATAATGTTCTTTACTTGTCGATAAAAATATACATCACATGGCTGGCACAATGGTGTACATTTAGGAGGAATTACTTTGATAGTGCAGGTTGATTCGCCCGCGTTATTGTAAAATACCTCATCATACATTGTACTGCCGAGTTGACCACTCCAGGAATCAATTAGTAATAAGAAGTTGGTTTCTCCTACGTAAGGTTTCATCACTGACTCCAAGAATTCTTTGTACAGTACTTTCGTTAATTTTCCCGACTTTGGACAAGTAACAACGATGTTTCCGTATTCTAATTTTAAACGATCAATTTCTTTGCCAACCCTGGGACCGAATTTGTTACCCACTTGTTGAGTACATATGAATACGTATGGCAACAGTTCTCCGGAAAGTGTCCACGAATATTGGGCTATGTACGAGTGCGTCGTTTTAGACAAATTCACCTTTGGCACTAATACAGTTTTTCATCCTCGAAAGTCCAAAGAACGATTGTATGTCGATTCATACGAGCATCCCGTTTGGTCAGTATTTATAATGAACTTTGGATTGTAATGCTTCATTTCCAATACCGTTTGAACTCGAAATCGTTCAGCTGCTTGAAGTGTTTCTTCAAGCGTCGCAACATCATTTTTGCTTATAAATTTGGTGACTTTCCTTTGTCGAATTCTGTATTTTTTTTGAAATGTTTCTCCCACGTACCACTTGCAGTAAAACCGAATTTATCTGATAGCAATAGGAAAGCGACAGCCATGGTCCACTGTTGAAGGGTTCGTGTTGTAACTTGTTCGTAACAAATTCGAGACTCTTTGAATTTTTCGAATGTTTCAAAGTCTATTGTATATAATTTATCGATTTTAGTTCCACCTTGTTCGACATCGCTCTTCCATTTCTTTAGATATTCTTTTCTCTTAAGCCGAGAAAAACCACTCGTTTGAAGGGACTTTAAACTGTATTTTGGGTGAGCTTCGGCAAAGGTAACAGCTTTAGCCTTATAATTTAATGGAATACAATCTTTTGCAGGCTCTTTGTAATCAGCGGGGTCAAAGAAACCATCTGTCTCCATTTCATCGTCGATAAAACACTACCAGAATTACAATTTTCATGTTAATACTACACACTTTATGAAAAATATTTTTAACGAATTCTGGTTTTGAATAGTTTTAATATTAGTACAATAAATTAGGCATACAGAGATTAAAAAAAAACAAAAAATATAAAAGCACGAGGAGGATTTGAACCCAAATCACATAGCGTGTTGAGCAAGACCGTTACCACTCGGCTACTATCAACTGAAATTTTAACACTATTTTACTCGGTTAGACTTATCTCAAAAATCTTTTTCGGGCGATTCCTCCTAAACGAGGGCTCACTAGGATAAACGGCTTTAAGGTAAGACATCTAGTAACTAACACTACGCCACTATATATTTTGTTTTCGAATCCCCGACCCCAACCTGGAGCCCTCTCCTTGTTAGTGTGCTTAAATGCGATCACAGAAAACGTGCTTTTTAAATTTCGAATGTTTGTGTATTTTGTGTTGCCTATATTTTATTAAGTGATCCCCATCTCCAAGCGTTCCTGTAATACTTTTTAATATACAGGGCGTTTCCAAAATATTGGAACATGGCACAATCACACACTTTTGGGATTGCCTAAAAGATTGAAAATCGTCTCGTTAAATAGACACAAGGCTTAAAAGTTGGTTTATAAAAATGATAACATAATTTTGGCCTTCAAAAATAATTAAAAAATTGAAAGTACGTGGAACGCAGCGCGTTAGAAGTGAAACTTCTTAAGTTATTGGTTTATTTTCTGTCTGTCGTTGCGTGAAGGCTCGATTTTTCTGTGCATTTCACAATATTCATATATAAGAAATCATAAAACGCGGTAGGCCAGGAAATTTTAGTTTTGTTCCAGAGGGCGCTGTACATCTATCAATGATAAGATAATAGACCTTTTCATCGTGTGATGTGCGCAAGCGCAGTCGCCATAATGGAATTGCGACAATTCAAAAGTTTCGTACAGTTTTGATCAACAATGTATGTAAAAGCAATATTATCTGTACAAACAAATCATTTATTCGAGAAAATCATGGATGGTGTTTCACTGATTGGTAACTTTGTGAAAGCAGATAATTGTGAATAATTAAAAAAGTGGTTGAAGTGTAATAGACGTCCACAAAAAGGGGAAAAAAGGTGACCTAACTGAGAGTAAGGTACAGTAATTATGTATTATATAAAAAAAATAAAAACAAATTATAATTATAATTATATTGTAATTAAAAAGTAAATCAAAAATTGATAAAATAATATGTATTCCCTTTAAATGATGATTTATACCGTGTATCATTCTTACATACTCCATAACAACACTGTCTCGTTGTTCCTTTTTGTAGAGATAACATTATTATATTCGACCAAAAAAATTTATTTTCCAATTAATGCACTTGTTTCTTTATTTTTTCTTACTTTGTTTTGAATGAATATAATTTATTTAATATTTGTTGACTTTAATTATTCATACACTGGTATTTTAACGTGCTTATTTCGAAAAACTGTACGAAAAAGATGGCTGAATCTGACGCATGCGCACAAAAAAATTTTGCGATGAAAAGGTCTATATATGCATGACGGGAAATGGGTCAAACTGTCGCGCCACCACGCGTGTGTTAGAAGTACTAGAACGCCAAGATAATATATAAAAAGGAAAAGGTGTTCCAATTCAAGCTGTCGCGCCACCATAAATGTGTCAGAAATACGAGGACGTCTCTAGTGCTTGACGTATTTCCCATCATGCGTTGCAAGCACGGAGTATAGATATAGGAGTCCGAACGTAATGTTAAAATTATGGCACCAATTTAGGGACAAAACTTTTGCCGGCAGAGTACTCGTTAATCTCGTTAAGGACGATATAGTGATCGCCTGGACTTAGTAAATTTCGACTTATAAGCCATATGGTTGGGGTGCACAAAGAAAATTTTCTACCGTAATTTACATGAATAGCAACGGATAATTTACAACTCATACCAGATGCGGACAAAATTGCTATTCATAGAAATTACGGTAGAAAATTTTCTTTGTGCACCTCAACCATAAAGTAATTTGACTTATAAGTCAAATTTTACTTAGTCCAGGCGACCACTATAACCACCACTATCGCGACCACTATCAGTACGCTACTGATCTTAGCGCCGCGAGTGACAGAAAAATGTACCATTCTCTGGGTTCATTTTTATGTACATAAATATCGTGAAAAAGCCTATACCGTTCGGACTCCTATATCTATACTCCGTGGTTGCAGGATTGGAATACCTTATTATGTATAGACCTTTTCATCATAAAATTTTTTTTAATTAAAGTAAACAAATATTAAATAAATTATATTAATTCAATACAAAGTAAGAAAAAATAAAGGAAGAAGTGTATTAATTGGAAAATAAATCTTTTCGGTCGAATATAATAATGTTATCTCTACAAAAAGGAACAACGAGACAGTGTTCTTATGGAGGATGTAAGAGTGATACACGGTATAAATCATCATTTAAGGGGAATACATATTATTTTATCAATTTTTGATTTACTTTTTAATTGGAATATAATTATAATTATTATTTGTTTTTATTTTTTTTATAATACATAATTACTGGTATACCTTACTCTCATTTAGGTCACCTTTTTCCCCTTTTTGTGGACGTCTATGACATTTTAATTATTCACAATTATATGCTTTTACAAAGTTATCAATCAGTGAAACACCATTCATGATTTTCTCGAATAAATGATTTGTTTGTACAGATAATATTGCTTTTACATACATTGTTGATCAAAACTGTACGAAACTTTTGAATTACCGCTATTTCAATATGGCGACTACGCTTGCGCACATCACACGGTGAAAAGGTCTATTATCTTGACATGCTAGTTCTTCTGACACACGCGTGGTGGTGCTACAACTTGGCTCATTTCCCGTCATGCATTGAAGGATTCGCATACCTTCTTCTTTATTATCTTAATCAATGATACCAACTTTAGACCCTAGTGTTTATTTGCGCGCCTAAAGAAGTGTCACTTCAAAATGTTTATCATACAAGAATGTGGCAAGACAAATTTCGCCTGAGGGTAAGTACTGTGGCATTCTAAATTGGATCAAGATTATACCTATCGAGAAAAAAAGGTTTACTTTTTGTTTGCTGCTAAACTGGGCGTTATCAGAAATGATAAGGATATAAAAAATGTTTCTGAAGAAAGTACGCTTTTGAGGAAAGAAATGGAGCACTCTTAACCCAGACACAAAAAAGTTATCATCAAATTGTTCGTGTAACATTCTTACTGATAAGGTAACTTGAGATAAAGCTTCTTATTTTCATCTAGGAATCTATAGTTAGCGTTGCCCCACCGTTTGGGGTCACCCTAAACAGGCATGGCAGCTTACAACTGTAATTCAAGAGACCCTAATTATGTTAGACTGAACCAATTGAGCGTGCACTAAACGTACCTGTTAAACTACAAAGTAAAATCAGCCCAAAACCTCCAAGAATGCAGCTTATATTGCAACAAAGTACGTTTTACTCCGTCTCTTTCTTTAATATTTTAAAAGCTTTGTCCTTTATGAATGTGTCTTTAAGAGTATTTTTCAAAATTCATATTATTTTCGGAGATATATGTAGCTGTTTTAGTGACCCGGCATCCAAAGTGGCAAGGCCGCAACGCGGAACTTTAAACGCCTTTTTCTCAAAACTATCTTT
>JAEDXX010000613.1:0-20751 GCA_021725515.1 Epicauta chinensis
TTGTGTTTAAATTCAAACCTTCAAAAATTAGCTATGAATATATAAAAGAGGGGGGTGGGGCGGTAAAAAGTGCACGCATGTGTGTTTATGCTTTCCTTATTTATATTTCCCGCGCGTGCCAGCACAGACAAGATGGCGGCTGTTGCCAACATTTTACATGGGGTTTTCATTTCTTATATTTAGTGTTCTGTGCCTGCTAGTATATCAGACTGATTAGACACAACAAACGTCTATTGCTGGAAGAGCCAGGGCCGGAGAAAGGGCGATTGGAGCGATTGGGCCCAATCGGGCCCCGCGTTACCATCAAAATGAACAAAAAAAAATTCGAAATTTAAAGCGAATTTCTTTTGACGATAATGGATAAATTATGAATTATTCAAATAATTAAAAATATATTTATTTTAAGTTCGCATCGTTGTATGAGATTTATTAATGTGTTTATTGTTATATAATATACCTACTTTATAATATAGAAAACTGATACCCGTAAAAGTTCATGTTAAATGTATTGAATTTAATCGGGATAGTCCTATATTAGAGAGATTTTGCACTACGTACGTGAACTACTTTACGTACGTAAACTACTATGCAGGTATATGCACCGTACCAGCCAGTGGTGAAGGTATAGCTAGTATCAAATGTAAATTGTTTCTTACATTGGTAGTTCGCTATTCCTCTAATCGTTGTAATTATTAGAGTCATATTTCGTGACTACAATTACTAATTGTTGAATAAGATAAGTACTAATTATATTACATAATCTTTATTAACAGACTATCATTTTTAAAATTAAAAAATTAAGTATATATTATGTGATTAAAAATTGATACCTAACCTATAATTTTATCATTAGATGTCGAATACACTGAAACGAGAAAGAGACCTGGGAAGAAAAGGAAATTAAGTGCAGAAAGGAAAACGGAAAACGAAAAACCCAGAGGTGCTTTAAACAAATTTTTAAAAATAGAGAATGATGACAAAGGTGAAGAAGAAACGAATGACAAAGTTGAAGAAGAAAGTACTGACAAACATGAAGAAGAAAATGACAAAAATGAAGAAGTTGATAATAAAAAATTGAACACGAAACACAATTACACAGACCGGAGCCGGAACAGGAAGAAGCAAATATTGACATGAAAATGGAATCACAGAATATAACTGATGATTCCACGTCTTGGCCCGAGATTATTACTCAAGAAATAAGAGATTATTTAGTTATAAAAGGTCCTGCAAAAATTACCTTAAATGAGTTTCCGCGCAAAGAGGATGAAACACACTTTTCAACAGTGCATCTGCATAGAAAGCTTACGAATGGTGAAATAATAAGCCGTCCTTGAATAATATATTCTGAATCAGAAGACAGAATATTTTGTTTTTATTGTCGGCTATTCAAAATTGGGTGCCTCAATTGCACCAGCCACTGTAGGATTTAATAACTGGCCAAATATATATAATAGATTAGCCGCACATGAAAAATCAAAAAATAATTTGGTAGCTATGTTAAAATGTACAGAGCTTCAAAAAAGACTTTCTGCTGAGCAAACAATAGATAATGTTCAACAGAAGTTGTTGAACTAAGAAAAAATTCGTTTGTATAATTTGTTTGAAAGATTATTTTCTGTAGTTCAGTTTTTAGCAGAACGTAAAATCGCGTTTACAGGATCAATCGAAAACCTAGGCGATGCACGAAATGGAAATTTTCTAGGTATACTTGAATTACTTGACAAATTTGATCCAGTAATGCAGGATCATGTACAAAGAATTGCCACAAAACGAATACACCAAAGTAAGCAAAACAATACAAAATGAAATAATAAACTTAATAGGCAACAAACTAAAAAAATTATTGATAGAATAAAATATGGAAAATTTATTTTTTGGGTTCAAAAAGGAACTTGAAATCAACAACATAAGAGGGCAAGGCTATGATAATGGTTCGAACATGAAGGGGAAAGTCTTCGGGGTGCAAGCTAGACTCTTAAAAGAAAATCCACGGGCATTTTTTACTCCTTGCGTTTGTCACAATTATAACCTAGTATTGGAAGATGTGGCAAAAATTTGCCCAGAAGCTTTAACCTTCTTTGGTATTCTCCAACGCCTATATGTTTTGATTTCGGCATCTTCAAAAAGATGGTAAATACTTCTCAAATATGTAATAGGACTTACTGTGAAGCCACTTTGCGATACCAGGTGGAAATGTCGAACACAAAGCGTAAAAGCAGTGAGATACCAAACAGGTGAATTTTATGATGCTCTTTTCGAAATATCAGAAGTTTTCGAAGATTCACAAATTAAAAGCGAAGCAGAATCTCTGAGAAATGCAATGAAAGACTATAAATTTTTAGTAACACTGGTTTTTTGGTACGATTTACTGTTCCAAATCAATTATGTTGGCAAGGATCTTCAAAGTGAATCTGTAGACGTATCCATTGCACTTTCTTCATTTGAAAAACTTTTGGAATGGTTAAGCAACTACAGAAATACTGGATTCGAACAAGTTTTAGTTCAGGCAAAAACTCTTGCGGAAGATTTGAAGTATCAACAGAATTTCGAATTAAAAGGCTTCGGAAAAGAAAGAAACATTGCAATTATGAAGGTTATGATGAACCTATTGAAGACCCGATAAATGCATACAAGATATCTTTTTTCAATGTTGTTTTAGATAAAGCTACAGAATCACTGAAAGATCGTTTTGAACAATTAAAAAATCATAATGAATTATTTGGGTTTCTGGGAAATTTTCAAAATATGGAAAAAGAAGTACTTCAAAAACATGCAGCTGAATTAGAAATTTCTCTAACAGATTCTAAGTTAACAGAAAATGATGTACCAAAGGTGAAAGAACTGATATAGACGGAAAAATGTTAGTTGAAGAAATGGAAGCTTTGAAATCTATTTTTCCTTCAGAATTTTGGAAAATCCGTTTAAAATGTTCAAATTTTTATCGGATAATGATAGAGCAACGGCATTTCCAAACTTGTTTGTTGCTCTCCGAATATTCTTAACAATTCCAGTAAGCGTTGCTTCTGGAGAGAGATCATTTTCCAGGCTAAAACTAATAAAAAACTATCTGAGATCGACAATGAGTCAGGATAGATTAAATAGTTTAGCAATTATTCGATTGAAAGTGAAGACGCAAAAAAATTAGATTTTCAAACAATTTTAGAAGAATTTACAGAACAAAAACTTAGAAATATGTAAATTCATGTATTCATATTCGGTGATGTAAATTTATATTCAATAAATGTTTTTGTATTTTGAACATTTTATTTTTTAATTTATGTAGAAGTTCACCTATCTGATGATCCATGGCATTTGATATTATATATGTTACTGTGAATGTCCGAAATTTGGTGAATGTTCACATAGGCGCTTGGTGTATGTCCGAAATATTTGCTAAATACCCTTATTTCTGAGTTAGGGCGGTTACTATGATGCGCAGAATATATTTCAATTAGGTTATTTTTAATATAGATTTAGGTAATCTGCCTAATATTCCCCACTTTATCTACATTGGTTTCCAGAATCCCACTTTCTAGTTACACCATCAGGTATGCAATTTAGGAACTTTGAAGTCTTAATTTTGTATTGAAATAATGACCTGTGACGCGTGGCGATGCAGAATTTGAAATTGTTCATCGAAAGTCCGAATGTACAACAATGTAATGAAATATTTCGGACATTCACCAATTTCGGACTTTCACAGTAACATATATACTGAATTTGAATTTTATTTAAATATTTAATATATACAGAGGGCCCCACAAAAAAAATCCAATCGGGCCCCGCACCTATTCGATCCTGGCCTGGGAAGAGCCGGCAGGTGCCAAGAATGAATACATGTAGTCAAATGGACTATAGTTCCCCACACACCAACGCGAAAAATCCGCATCGAAAAATCGTAATGTTTGTATCACATGGCGGTAGACGAAAATATTCACACCGAAGCATTTTTACCGCTCGATAATGTCAAAAACAGAAAAAAATGATAGAAATAGTTCGAAATTATCCAATTTTATACGACTTGTCCCATGAAAATTATAAAAATATTCGGGAAAGTGATGAAATCTGGAATAAAATTTATAAAGAAATAAACGATGGATGAACCATCGGCGTTTTCAAAAGCTTGTATACAGGGGTCGGACTGAAAGAAATCTGAAATTTTAGACAAAGCGTATTTTTAGGCCTTTCAACTCCCATATTGAATGATCGCATGTGTACAGTGGCGTCCAATATTGGTGTCACCAAAAAATAAAGGAATCGATCAATTTATTGAGAGTGAACTGAAAATAGAACTATTGATGCATCATAAGGATAAGTACGGCTCTGTATCTATTCCGATTAGCAAGACACAACAAAAACAATCTATTACATGGTGGGGTAAGCAGAAACTTTATAAGAAAAAAATCAAGCGACGGCAACATTCTTTAAATGATAAACAACACAGTTAAGCAGTGTTGCCAGATCAAGATCTAATAATTTTTAGAAAGTTAATAGATTCAACTAGATTTGTATTAGAGAAGAATTCTCATTGTCATGCAACATAGAAGAAGAAAATTCTACATATTACTACTTTATTTATACAAAAACATTGAACATTCTAGAAAAAAGTTTACTGTTAAATCATTACATCCAATTAAAATTCTATGGCCCGGTTGTTCAGTCTCCGGTTAGACTTTTGGTTGACAAACCTTGATTAACGGTAATCAAAAAATTTAACCGACATTGCATATTTCTTATTATTATTATTTAAACAACTGGTTACTATGGAAACGGAGAGACGGCAAGATTGAGTTTTGAATTTTAACCGACAAAATTTTGATTAAGCGGCCTCACAGGGGTCGGTTAAAGTTTTGATTACTTTAACCTTCATTAGGTCTTAACCAGCAACTGAAATACGCATCCACAGAAAATATTTCGGTTAACCAAACGAATGCTGATTAACCGGAAACTGAACAACCGGGCCATAGTTGATTTTCACTAAATCTGGCAATACTGAAATTTTCAATAGTAACCCGCAGTTATTGCCCGAGAAAAGATGATTCAGAATTTCCCATGTTAAAACATATGTGAATCTACTTTTATTGTGCGCGCCCTAACCAGAGCAGCGGCTGATCGACTTGTGCCGACCGATCTTGTAACCGTGGAGGGAGTATTGACTGGAGGGAGCATAGTTTGAAAAATGTGATCCTCGTTATTTTGCCGCCACATAATAAAAGGTCTCTCAATATGGCGACTGTTACCAGTGGCGTGGGCTTGTGTTTTTCTAAGGGGTATTGTGTAATTACAATTTAAAGTTAAAAATATCTAATAATTACCTCTCAATTTATGGAAACAACGCACACACTGGACACGAATGGGAACCAGTAATGCCAACGTGGTATGACCCTTATTATAAACACACTAGACAAATGCCACAGGACACCACGCCACTGTGCACAAAAAGGCGAATTGTTAGATGGATTTACGCATGCTCAGTGCAGCAGAAGGGGCCATAAAAGGTCTCTGTAGGGTCGTTCGACTGGCGTCACTTTCTTAACACAGGAAAGATAGGCTATGCTCCCGCCAGTTAATACTCCCTCCACGCTTGCAACTGCCCGTAAGCGCATGTTGTGTCCGTACCCTATGACCTAAAACACTATTTAGAAGATAGTGGCTTTATCGTTTTATTTAAAGCCTTTGATTTAATTTTTCAATATTTTCTAGAGGACTACCGCCACTTTTTGAGATTATCAAAAAAAACGATTAAAATTTTGAACAAGAAAATCAGCCCGCACTGGACGACCTGGAGATAGCTCTTCATCTTTCCTGCTCAGTAACGAGTCTTAAAACAGGACTGCATTCAGTTTATCAATTAATTTTTCAATTATTCATTTAAAGTGAGGGAAAAAAAGGAAATATACAGCCTATAACATCTAGGTAATGTAAAATACTAATTATTTAGATTAGACAATTGTGGCAAATACAATGGAAATTGTAGGTTTTTTTCTCGAAGCGTGGTTCGACCATCATAACATATTCGTTCGATTACAACAACGACAACGTATATAAAAGAGTGAACAAAGCTTTTGAAGCAAAAAATTTTAAATCGGTAAAACTGTTAGATGATGTAATACGACTTTTAGAAAGTTTGATAAAAAAATTACTGTTCAGCATTCAAAATTTAAATTGTTTCATAACAACATTGAATCTTTTATAGATCGAAACTGATACTTAGGATATTCATTAGAAATCAAGATAGCTGCAATGAAAGAAAAAGGATTTAAATGTGAACGTATTTTGCGAGACAGATGTATAAACTTTTTAATCGAATTAATTGATGAAGTCGCACAGAAACTATCTGAAAATGTCAATGTTTTAAAACAGATTTCGTTAATTTTTGTAGAGATTTCCTTACGCCTCATTAAACCAGCTTTAATTCCAATATTACAATATTTTATCTATAACTTTGACTTAACAAACTGAATTCAAGCTCAATGGAAGAATATGACACTAGTGCAGTGGTAAAATGTATCAAGTACTGTAACATTTTGGACTGAAGTTAATAACTACAAATATGCGAACCAAGAAAACCCTTATAAAGAATTGTCTAATTTTGCTCTATCACTTTTAGTGTTACCACAGTCCAATGCTGAGGTTGAAAGGCTTTTTAGCCAAATGAATTTGATAAAAATTAAATTAAGAAATAAAATGCAGCTGCCGATGCTAAGTAGTATTTTAACAATTCGGTCTGAGCTAAGTAGACAAAATAAATGTTGTCATAATTATAACATTTCACAAAATATTTTAAGAAACATAAAAAGTGTTAAAAGTTATTATTGTAGTGACATAGAAATTGAAGTAATTGATTGCTCTAATTAGAAGGTTTTTTTGTATATAAGTGCGATATGTTTTTCTTAGTTTCGTTCGGATTTTTGTTATATAATAAAAGAATAAAATTTCAATTTGTTAGATTGTAAATTACGTAACCTGCACGTCCATTCTCCTCACATGCATAAAAAAATAGTATTTTTCGATGTTTGCTGTTAAAGTCCTACTTTATCGATTAAAAACTTGATGGTAAAGTAGCATTTTGAGGTGCTTAAACTCTATAGCAGGCATGTGCAACGTACGGCCCGCGGGCCGGATCCGGCCCTCGATGTGACTATTTCCGACCCCTGTAACAATTTTCAAATGTTATTGTGTTAATATACAGGTTGTCTCGTAATTAATGGACCACCTTGCAGGGTCAGATAGGAAATTAAATCCTGAATCGAAAAGTTCTTTACTATTTTTCTATCTGAAGCATAGATAATTTACTATTAATTAAATTCAATAACCAATCAGGAGCGCGCTATAGCGGCAGAACGGTAGGCGGGGAAGAAGTAGACTGCCAAGATCTTATCGCTTGCTCACGCGCTGCCCCGTAGCACCCGGATAAGTTATAGAGCGCACCTGATTGGTTACTGAATTTAATCAATAGTAAATTATCTATGCATTAGATCGTAAAATGGTAAAGGACTTTTTGATTCAGGACTTAATTTCCTACCTAACCCTGCAAGGTGGTCCATTACTTACGAGTCAGGCCTGTATATCATATACAATGTATGTTACTGTGAAAGTCCGAAAGTTGGTGAATATCGACATCCACATAGGCGCTTGGTCTATATCCGAAGTATTTCATTACATTGTTTACATTCGGGCCTTCACCGGCGTATGTCGACATTCACCATGCACTAATGGTGAATGTCGAACATGTCCGAGATTTATATTTTTTCTCCGTAATTCAGCCGCTATAAAACGTCACAAGGGTGACGTAACTTTTTCGCCTCTCTTTCTGAGAGGAGTGACCAAGGATTTAAATCCCATAGTATATTCTAAATGAGAAAAGAAAATAATAGTAATAAAAAAAATCGTAAGTTAAACAGACAATTTTGAAACTCCCGCTTTGCTGAACTGTGGCCGTTTCAATATTGCCAATAAAACAAAGGATTTGGCGGGAGAGAGCCAGTCGCCTCTTTATCGGCTCCTCCCTTTCGGACTTCCACCAAAGCGTATCCGTGAATGTCGACAAACACCGGTGAGGGTCCGAATGTAAAAAATATAATGAAATATTTCAGACATACACCTAGCAACTATGTGAATGTCGACATTCACCGGTGAATGTCGATATTCACCAATTTCGGACTTTCACAGTAACATACATAATATATATAGAATGTGGTGTGATATTTGCTTCCTGGCCCGAGGTTTGAAGGTCAAGTATTGAAAGAAAAAACCTTGTAATGGACACGGTGGTAAAGTCTCTTTATCCACTCGCGGATTTGTCGCACTCGGCCTTCGGCTTTGTGAGCTGAACTTTCACTCATGGATATATCACTTTACTACCTTGTACAGTAAATAACTATTCATTATCGATCGGTTCTAGGGGAATATCAACTTTTTATAAGGAGAAAATTTTTTAATGCTTAGTAGAATTCTGGTAGATTTTCTTCAAGGTCTTAGTAGAAAGTTATTCTCCGTTGTTGGCAACACTGCAAGTAAAGCGTTCAACATAACAAAAACGGAACAGGCTTTTACGGGCGGGTCGAGCGACAAAACTAAATCACGCAGTAGTGGGGATGCTGAAATTCCGAGAAAAATTTCCCCTACGTCCTCTAGTAGAGGCTTATAATGGATACTCGACTGTATATACAGTTGCGATCAAAAAATTTCGGACGGCGTTTTTTTTGACGTTTAAAAATGTTTAATCAGGGCCAAGCATTACTGTTATTATTAACGTTTTATATGTCAAAATTGATGACTTTTTGAACATCAAATATTAAAGGCTGTCCTGCACCAGCCAGTGACGTAGCGAACATAACTGACGCCCGGGGCGCCAGACTTTATTAGCGTTATTATCGTTATTAGCGTTATTGTCGTTACTAATTTAAAATGCACACACATTTTTCTTGGAGGGTATTTGGTGCCCCTCTATGAGTGGCGCTCGGATCATGGTAGACCCTCTTGCACCCCTCTCGCTCCGCCACTGACACCAATTGTCAATTAGATGTCCTTGACGTCCTATACTTTTTTATTGCAACTGTATGTGTTTCACTAACACATACACATGGCGCAGTCGTACGTGAACTATTAATTATTAAGAGTAAAAAAAGTAAAATAAAAATCAGTGTTTGAAAAGAAAACATTGATTTTCTAAAGCAGCCTAAACTTATGCTTATGTAGGGTAATTTAGGTGAGAACTGGAAAAGGTTTAAATCAAATTACGAAATATCTATATGTAAAAGCGTGTGGAACGGAGAACAAAACGGAACATATCCAAGCTGCAATCTTACTATACTAGATTTTGCACCATACAAACTGTTTCGAGGTTTTTTCATTCACCTGCAATTTGTTTGCTTGCTTATCTCAACTGTTGTGTTGGATTTCATGATCATGTTGTCTAATTGTAAGTCACATTGCCTTGATAGTAGCAATAATTTGTCAATATTCGAATTTTCCGATTTGTGATTCTATTTTTGATTTATCGCATGATTTTCTATAAACATTTTCTCCAATTATCTTATAATATTGTCGATTTTTTCTTCATCGATTTTTTGTAAATACTTTACAATTATACAGTTTTATCTCGAATTTTTTGACCCATTTGTATTCTTTCATGTTTTTTACTTTTTGTATTTGCACGCGGACCTTGTTTCGTACACACATAAATATTATTTTCTTATTCGTGTTTTGCAATTTGTTTTATATGGGCATTAGCGACAGCTGATCAATTAGTGAAATTCTGGGAATAGCTTTTACACATAGCAACATTCCATTGGCGATCGACACTTCTCATTTTTTGTGGAATATTTTCTTGTGGGCTAAGTCTTTGATTTTGACGAAACTTTGAGTTTGTTTCTTCACATATACATATATGTAAAACGAAACTATAAACATATTCTGCAACTTCAGACGGCTGAAAACGTGGCTTATGAAGGGTTGTATTGAAATTGAAAGAGACAAAAGAAGAGAGATGTGAGATGGACATTTATAAAACTAAAGAGCTCATTTCTTCTGATTTTATTTACCATGAAATAAACCTTAGTGCTATTTAGATCTATATCACAACATTCTAAGCTACGCATTTTATATTTGAAGACAAGCAATAATACAAACGAGATCAAAAAAATTACAATCAAAAAGTGCAATGATGGTAGTAAGAAGAAAAGATGACTGAGGCAATTACTGTAACTAACGTTAAATTTGTAGAGTAGGTATATTGACAATAAAGGAATCGTAGTACATTCAATATAAAATTATTGGAATAAAAATACGTCAACGTTACATTATACATATGGAAAATATAATTCGAGTAACCAAATAATGGCACTTATTTAATTTTTAAATTACACTTTTCCGTATGGAGTATAAGTACCATCTACTTTTTTGCACATAAAATATGTGTTTTGTATTGTTTAAAAAAGGCGTTAGAGATCTCGTTATGAGTTTCGTCATTCAGTTCCGAACTATTGGATTCAGAAACAGGATTTATACATTATAAAAGTACAATAACAATAAACATACATAGATATGATTGTCAAGTCTTCGCTCGTGTAAAGGATACTGTAATTACTGTTTCTCTGTTTATCACCTTTTATTTCGTTTTTATACTGTGCGTATGTACATTGAGAAACTTAGATTTCGTACTTATTATATTATACTGTACCTTGCAAGTGAGTGTATAAATAAGTATGTATGTATGTATGTATGTATGTATGTATGTATGTATGTATATAGGTATGTGTATACGAGAGAATGTACGTTGTTTATTTTTTTAATACTAGTAGTAGTAGTAGTAGTAGTAGTAGTAGTAGTAGTAGTAGTAGTAATATTAGTAGTAGTAGTAGTAGTTCTGCTTAGCTTGTGGAGTGTGACTGAAAACTGATATAACATCGGTCCTTTTCAGGACCAACAATTGAATCATAAAAAGAATTCTAATAAATTGATAATTTTACTTCACATCAGTCGGATGGTCCGGTTGATAAATAAATAAATAAATAAATAAATAAATAAATAAATAAATAAATAAATAAATAAATAAATAAAACATTCACCTATCCACCTATCCAGTGTTATTTCATATGGTTTTACGAGGGAGTGAGTGAGGCTATGATGATAGAAGTCGAACGTTCTATCGGACGGCACCGCCTTGAATATGCAATACAGCAACGTCGATGGTTTTTGGGATAAATATAAAAAAATAAAAATGGATCATAATAATCAGGTAGTCCAACGGATATATTTACACTATTTTAACAATACTTTGAATGGTCATATTTATCTATCTTTAATTTTTTATTTTATTCGCCCAAAATTATATTATTCACTATAGAATTCCTATCCTTCCGTTTTCTTTTTTTAGTTATTCGAAGTTTCCACAGAAGTTGAATAAGAATGAATTTCAAAATCTATGTGAAAAAAATATAAATATCTACAACTCAAGATTGTAAAAGAATTTATAGTATAAGATCTCTCTACCTCTCAACTCCGCTCGTCATATCATCATTCATCAAGGTTAAAGAATGTAAGAGCCTGGCTACCACTGATAACTATATTATAGAGATCTCTATATATTATAGGGATCAGTGCTGGCTACAATTTGGTGTTTCGTTGGTTGCAAAGATAATTTCTTAGTGCGGCGTTTACGAATCAGGCAACTCGACTGATATTTTACGAGCGGCTGGAGAGAAAGACCTTAATGTGGAAATTATTGAATCCAAATCACACGATTCGTTGCCCAAGATAATGTGAATATTACTGTATGGGTCTAAGTTTTCCTAAAATTTAGGCATTAAAATTTTTTTTGTATTATTGTTGAGAAAATGCATACTAAAGCCTTTTTACTTTGTATTAAAAAATTCAAAAACTTTTCCATGTTTGGAAATTTGTGTAAATTAACCTCAAAATGTCAATTGACTAATTAAAGCGCTTAGTGTTTAGTTAAACGTAGTTCTCTCTGTTTAATTGAAACACTTATGGACTTTCATTATCTACACATCTACACTGTTGTTTTTCTTCTTAAAATGTTCAATACTTTGTAAAAAGATTATAAGTCCAACTCAGCATCAGTGAATCGTCGCCTGTCGTAATGTGTTATTTGAAATTACCGCTATATTTTTGGGTTGGTACTAATACATTTACCAAAAAAGCTACTAGTTGCATTTGATTGGTCGAATTGCCAAACAAACGGTCAATTTGAAAAATAACATGTTTTCTTCGTTATCGGTTCTTTAAATTCCAACATTTTTTTCGGTGTCTTTTATTTTACGTTTTATCGTGTTGACTAGAACATTCTTTTTAATTTTAATTGTTTTAATTTTTTTGTTTTGTGTGTTTTCAATTTTATATAAATTTTGTGAAAAATATCAACAACTAATATTAAAGTTGCAATACGGGTTCGTCCTCTCATTTCATCAGAATTACAAAAACAACTAAAGCCACAATGGACAGTACAGGAAAATAATATCTTTCAGATTAATGGAAATGGCCAAAGAGTTGGTGAACCGTTTTCTTTTGGTAAGAATGCCGTATATCATTTATTTTATGTTATGGGACTTATGGGGAATAGTGGCAATATGAGCACGAATAAATATCAAAGATATAGATCTGTTATAAATTCATACGTATTGTATCCCAATAGGGGGCAACATATTTTAGTTCTAGAAAACTAAGAAATGGACTATTATCTAATATTTTGTTATTTCTGTTGGATGGATTTAGTCGTATTGGGGTTCTATATAAAAAAAACACGATAAATTTTTTGATAACGATAAAATTCTTTAAGACCACACCTTGAATAAATGACACTTTTTGCAGATTCTGGTTTGTATTTTCTTTCATCACAGAGCCTTTTCATTTATCACTCAGCATGCAATCGTCAAATCATCTGTTGTAAAATAAAAAAAGACATTATTAGAATACTATGTTTTCATATACAAAAAAATCGTTTGCATTACAGAGCTATTACAATCTATCAAAGTTCAGTTCTAAAGGATGCCCCCTAGTTTCGAGTTTAGGAATCTAATTTTATCAATAAAAAAGTCTGGTCCATATGGCTTTCTTGTGTATAATTTATTGTACACACTGCTGTCTCCATCTCCAATAACTCTCACATAACGTAAATTATGCGTTGCTATAGATTCTAGAAAACCTTCATATATAATTTCACTTTCCATCGCAGTTGATGTACCATTCCAATTTTTCGAGCACTTATGTTCTTTTTGTTTCTCTCGCTTTTTGTTCATGTCACATACTAGGCAGTACTTGTTTTTAACTCCAACGTACAAGATTTTTTTGGTTTTTGCTCCTATGATACATGCGACACCGGAAAGAGCATTGTAATTGGTTCGGTACGATCTCTTGGACCATGCTCCATCAACAATAACATCGATTGCCGGTTTCCCATCGATGATGTTTCCAGATTCTACAGCTAATTTATACTCTTCTTTACCAGCTTCGACCATTGACTGAATGGCTAATGTCTTTGCCTCGCCCAAAATTGTTGTCTCACAATCAATATAGAGAGTCTGGGACATAACTGGCATGTTTGAAGACGCGCAAATTTGTGCAAGTTGTTTGTAGCCTATACCTGCGGCAACTGCACCCGTAACGACCATTTCATTCACATCCATAGATTCATTATCTTGTGTGAGGACAGATCCAATTAATCCACACATATCACATTTATACGAAATAGTACTTTTGAAACCATGCGGGTCTTTCTCAGTGAATGTCAGGTGTTTCAAAGAACACTCTGTTGGTCCATGATCTATGGATTTTAATTGCGACAGGAGATTATTTAAATTCACCAACCTTTGTCCACTGATTACATTAGGCTCATCTACAATTGGCGGGACTTTTTCAATTTCTAAATCAGGAAGTTCTTCGTCAACGGGAACCGTACTGCATTCTGGCGATAGATATTCTGACGATTGTTGATTTTTTCGGTTCTCGCAGCGGCAATTGTTGCACTTTTCCGACGTACAGACGGACAATTTGAAGGATGACCCATTATATGTCTCACAAACACAATGACAAACACAAACAATAATAACAAAAAACTGAAAAATAAAGTTTATAAAAATCAGTCTCAAAAACTGAAAGAAAAACGATTATGAATCTTGGAAGAAAATCACAAAATCAAAATATTTCGTCGAAACTTGAAAAAGTGCATAAAACAAACACTCTCCAACAACAGACAAAATAGAGTGATATGAAAATTGCAATAAAATCTCTACGGCCTCCAATTTTTTGTCTATTACGCATGCGGCGGCTTGCTAAGGCCTCCCATACGCACAACGATAAATCAATAGACAAATCGATACGGTCCTTTTCTTTCGATTTTCCAGATCAAATTGTTTTTCGATTGTATCGTTTGGTTCGGATCGCTCGATAAATTCACATAGATTTTGGCCATACACACAACGAATCGAAAGATTTGGACTGTACATAATAAATCTTTCGATTTATCGTTGTGTGCATGGAGGGGTCCATTGGTCGTATATAAATTTACAATATTTTTTCAGTAATTCAACAACTAAATAATAGTTTTGTTAGGATTGTCAGGCCTTATTGGAAATTGAAGTAATTACAGTTCTTTATACAACGGTTTGTGATTTTCTACCTCATAATAAGACAATTCAATTATGTAAATTTTTCAAATATTACTGTTGACTTTATTTGATTTAATTTTACAACCATTAGTTTTATTTATTTATTTATTGTATTTATTGTATTGCTCTTTTTTTGTAATTAATTAAAATTAATTTCTGTAATAACTATTTCCCTCTAATGGAAAAATAAGAAGAAAAACAATTATTTATCTATTTAGTTTTTACTGTAAAATTACATAAATGTTATTACAATGCGAATAATAAAACTGCCTGGCAACTATTGTTTTCAACCACACAGACTAAACAACCGACCGTAATTTGACACCTGTACGATAACAAGAATTGTTTATAACTAACTATTTTATTATCGTCTTTATCAAATATTTAAATAACAATCAAAATCTCGGAAATTAAGACAATTCTTTATTGGTGTTTAACAATATAAAATCATTACCAATAGCCAACGTTTCGGCGTATATATCACCGCTTCTTCAGGGCTTAGGTAGCAATCAATATTTAAAATATTACAAACCATTCAACGTCAAAGCGTTGTACAAGTACAAGAATTATAAAATCAAACAAAAGGTCAGCCAACTAACACAACATGAAACGATAATTCAATTATCTACTATCGACTATCGACAGTTTCTTCAAATTAAAAATTACGACTGTGAGAGCGAAAATCATTGTACATTGTAATCAAATTGAGCATTAGCGCCGCCTTAACTCATCATTGACTCTACTGTATACTCAAACATAAATTTTTTTGCTTCGACTGTCGCGAAGGTACAAAAATTATTTTAAATTATTATTTAATAATTTTTCAAGCTCTGTACAGTGTACAGTCAGTTATCAAAAGTGGCGCGTCACCTTAAGGTTCAAATTCGTTTATCGTCAGTTTTAAATAGCTTATTTCCAATTGGTTTACAATACAAGCGGCCCAAGAAAAAAGTCGTTTATATCGTTTTTTTATGTCCCGATAAATTGATCAGGGTGAAAATTTGACCACATAAAGAACAGCATAACAGGCGTTTTTGATGAAAACGTCGTGAGTGACATATTCACGAAACAAACTATATTCGACGATATTTTTTTTTATTTTTTATTTTGAACATCTCTTACTACAAAAATTGTTCAATAATATTAAGTAGAATAGATACAATATTTAAAATAATTAGTGGAAAAGGCGTTTTTTCAAATTATGACCGTCGTTCTTTGGCTTCGAAATCTGAAATTTTCAGGAGAACTTTTTTTCAATTATGATTTGAATGGCTATACGTATCGCATTTCAAAAACGCTCGTTTTTCAAATGCTTATTGACCACAAGAACAAGATTTTTTTAAAAGAACATTTTAAAAAAAAACATTTCATTCGCATTTGAAAATATTTCCCTTTCATCCAAAAGTTTATGGTTAGACGCATACCAGACATATCGGATCATTTTATGGAAAATTGGAGATGACAACTGATGGTAATAAAAAGATACGTTAAAGAAATGAAAAACAATAAATTTTTGATTTCTTTAATTTATAAATTAAAATAAAATGAAAAAAGTTGTTTTGATAAATAAAACAAAAATTCTCCGTATATGGATTGAACCCAGTTCTTTTAACCGTGTTACAACGATACAACTTGCTGTTAAAGTCCTACTTTATCGACTAAAAACTCGATCGTAATTTAGCACTTTATCCACCTCAGTGATTTAGTGTTTACTTTACCTACCTCAACAATAAAGTGTTTACTTTACCGTTGAGTAAACAAAACACTTCACCATCGAGCAACTTCATAGTAACACCATAGCAACCAACTGCAAATAAACAAAAACAATTGCTCGTTGTTTAGAGAGATTCAATAGCAACTAACAACCATTGACAACTGTATGAATAATTAATATCATAACTTATTAGAAAATTAAAAAAATTAAATAAATTAGATAGTTTTAAGAGCAAGTATTGAAAAAAATCTTATACTGCATACGGTGGTAAAGTCCCTTTATCCGCTCGCGGATTTGTCCCACTCGGCCTGCGGCCTCGTGAGCCAAACTTCCACTCGTGGATAAAGTATGACTTTACCACCTGGTACAGTAAATAACTATTTTTTGTTACTACTATAAACTACAAACAATTTAGCATTACTACCACTATTAGCTGTTGCATTATGTTCAATATTTTCTGCTATAGACTGTATTTATCGTTTTTCTTCCTATTATTGATGCTACAAATAAAGTATACTACATTAATAAGCATCGTTAGTACCGTTTGAATCTCTGACCGTCTATTTTATATGGCTTCTATTGTAATCTAACAAGCAAATGGAAAAATTGGAAGTTGTCATGATTTCTTACAATATCTCAGTTGCCATTATGTGATAGTCTCCTTGCAATTTTTATCGTTTTTTCCCCGTGAATTATTTTCTATAAAATAGAAAATTTTATCTAATATTTTGCTTGTTAACTTCCAGATCACGTTTTCTCATCAAGCAACTCAAATGAAGGCATCTATAATGAAACGGTTGATCATTTTATAAATAAAGCATTGAATGGATCTAATTCAACAATTTTCGTCGACGGACAAACATCTTCGGGTAAAACGTTTACAATGTTGGGTAATGAGACCGAACAAGGAATTATGTCACTATCAATTGAACGAATCTTTAATTATATCTACGACTGCATACATCGGAAATCTCTGTTGAGAATATCGTATATTGAGGTTTACAATGAAAAAATGATAGACTTATTAAATCCGAAAGCACAAGAACTAAAAAAACGTGAATTGTATAATGGACACATTTGTTTAAAAGGGGCCACCGAACAAATCGTTTCGAAACCAAGTGATGTAAATGATTTCATTAAATTAGGCAACAAAAATCGTCATACAGCTGGCACAAATATGAATGAACGCAGCAGTCGTTCGTATACAATTTTTCGCATTTCAATCGAATCAACGAAATATAGTGATCTTGATTCTCAAGATAGTGCGTTGCAGATTTCGAGTTTGAATTTTGTTGATTTGGCCGCTTTTGAACGTGTATCACAAATAATATGGTCTTCATCTTCTCTAATAATTTTCTTAAATTTGGAACAATCCAGTTGTTGCTGTTGGTAATTCTGTTGCAGTAGATCATATTTTGCTTGCAATTCAATAGTACGATCTTTATCCATTTTACTGTCACGTTCAAGTCTAATTATGGTTTTGTTTAGATCTTGATTAGTCACTTTAAAATTATTACAATCCATTTCAAACTTTTCTATTTTACTATTTAATTTTTTATGTTGTTAATATGTAGTAATCTGGTCTTCATTGTTTCTAACAATTTTCTCAAATTTAAAACAATCTATTTGAAGATTTCCTATCTGTACACTGAACTCTTTATTTTGATATTGATATTCCAAAATTTGTAGCTTATGATTTGAAACTAATTCATCATTCTTCCTTTGCAATTCCACGATATCAGCTTGAAAGTTCGTAAAGATAGTTTCTAAATCTTCAACTTTTCTATCTATTTTACTGTCTCGCTCAAGTTTAATTATAGTTTTGTTTAGATCTTGAACAGTAATTTTTAAATTATTACAATCCATTTGAAACTTTTCTTTCTGACTATTTAACGTTTTATGTTGTTGTTGATATGTAATAATCTGGTCTTCATTTTCTCTAATAATTTTCTTAAATTTAGAACAATCTGTCTGAAGCTTTTCTATCTGTATATTGAATTCTTTATTTTGATGTTGATATTCCAAAATTTGTTGTTTATGATTTGAAATTAATTCATCATTCTTCCTTTGTAGTTCCACGATATCAGCTTGAAAGTTCGTAATGATGGTTTCTAAATCTTCAACTTTTGTTTTCGAATTCTCATAATTTATTTGAAGGCTTCCAAGTTGATTCCTTAATTCTTTATTTTGTTTTTGATATTCGAATATTTGTAAATTATTATCATTGATTTGTTTATTTAATAATTCAACTTGTAATTTATAATTGTTTAACTCATCTAAACATTGATTGATCGTATTCGTTTTTCGTGTTAATTCTTCTTTAATTTGAATGGAATTTTCTAAATCTTCAATGTAGTTTTTAAAAACTTCATTCACACCATTATTGATGACATTTGCTTTTAGTTTATATAAATTATTATCATTTATTATCAATGTTGATAGATCAATTTTGTTAAGAATTTCAGATCGTACTTCAAGAAAATATTTATCGATTTGTTCATTAATATTAAGTATAATTTGTTGTTGTTCATCACTATTAATGCTGTCTTTATTACAAACACAATCAAACAATAAAATTTCACTTAATTTATGTAACTGTATTAAAAGTTCATCCTTAGAAACATTTAAAACATCATCACTATAATTATCTCGATTATTCATTTCACCTTCTAATAATTTAATTTTTTTCTAGTAAATCTGCCTCTCTTTGATGAAATTTACCCGTTATTTGTTGTAATAAGAATTCGTCCTCATATAAAAATTCGTTATAAGAATTTATAAAATAAAGAAATTGTCAAACTTTTATGTTTTTCCATTTATCAACAGTAGAAAAGTAACTTTGTAATTAAAAGGCGAATTTCCATCTATTAATTACCTTATCAAATTTAAATATGAAATAAATGTATTCCTCAACTTTCTATTATTACAGACTGTTAGGTTGCGGCTCGAGTCAATGATCCTCGGCTATTTATTTAAAGCGATAAAAAATACTTAAACATAAAAAGTCACGTTTCTATTTCATATTCTACATTACTGACATCTGTAAAATATTTAGAAACCAAAAATCGTGCCACATTTATCCCCATAAGAGTAACTCTCTTTTAATAGTTCCTTACTCTATGATTAGACGAATCCTATTCCTTTAGAATACTACAAAAAGCCATTATTTACAGTAGTAATACAGTATGTGAAAGCAATCAATTCAAATTTGTCTATTAATAAAATTGTAGTTTCAAATTTAATTATATCACATAATATTCAGTTAGCCGATCCACATTTCAATGCTCCTGATAAAATAAATCTTTTATTAGGAGCGGAACGAATTCAAAGTAATATTCCGCATCTATTTTCCAACAAACAGAATTAGGGTAGGCGGTGTAATTGATAAAAAATCCCAAAAATATCACGTTTCAACAACAAAGTATACTATAAAAAAGTGTGGTCTTCCCGAAATAAGAAATTTTTATTACTTGCTGACTTATAATATAAGTAAGGGGCGGATTCAAGGTCATTTGATTTGAATTACAATGCTGGAAATGCACCATTGGCGTAGTTTAATTTTAATGCATGTATTTACATAAAGTTATAAGAAAATACACGTAGAACAAATCAAAAAAAATATGTTCGTAATTTTAAAGTTTTTTTTTAAATTTATTTTTGTCAAAAATTGTTGTTTTTTTTAAATTTTCTATGGCAGAAACATCAGCTTGTTGCCGCTGACCCCGCTGACGAACCATCTTTTAAAGAATGAGAGAGAGTAACCAGGAATTCATAGAAATACGGTACAACTAGACACCTGTTTTTTCGGCGTAACGTAGCGACGTCACGATAGCAGTTCGACTGGTCCACTGCTTCTCTATGTGCGGGGTAGTTGGGACTTTATTTGTATAGAGAAACGTTTCACGAGAAAAGATAGAATATACTTTTGCCGATACGCTCTATACGAATTTGTCAGGAGACTAGAATTTGCCTTGCTCCAACTTGGAGCAGATATCCGCCCTTTAAATATAAGTTATAAAGCAAATACTTTCTACAGCTGCAATTTATTTCCAACAAGTTTCGACAAAGAAACCCAGATGTCTAACAATGACCAGGCCTACGAAGACCCCTTCAAATTCAATTTTACAATTCGACAAAAAGGTAGATTTATGCTACGACAGCCCTTGAAAAATAGTCCACCTCAACGGGGCACCTGTAATCAAACAGCAATAAACCGTCTCCTGCATTTAAATGATCATCATGACGAAAGAGAAGCAATATCATTAGATATACAACCTTATCATAAATTACTTGAAGTAATTTGGAATCATCAATCAGATTCAATTAATTAACGCGTTTCAATCAAGCAAGCCTCGAATAAACATATAAAAAGAAACGTTTTAAGCACTGTAGCGCGATTATTTG
>JAEDXX010000614.1:0-20599 GCA_021725515.1 Epicauta chinensis
TTTTAGTGGCTGTAAAGCGCTGTAACCCAAGCTAGCAACGGCGCTTTTATTGCGAATAGTTAGAGAGAAAGAGAGGGGGGGGAGAGAGAGAGAGAGAGAGAGAGAGAATGAGGATAGTTGAAGAAGCTTAAGAAACTTCGTTCCTAGCGGGGGTTCCCTTGTCCCATAAGTTTTTTTCTTTCTTTTTTTTAAATAATGGGGTATACTCGGTACAGTATTGTGATATAAAGTGTGACATTTCAAAGATGTCAAATTTTATGCAACTCAGTATTCTAAAAGTCCCTAACTATGAGGATTTAATTCCAATCCCAATGACATTTGAGAATTTTCTCATAAAAATCTCACTATCAACATGAAACTACGATAAATTAAGAAGCAAAATAGAACTTTATGTTAATTTTTTTAAAACATATAAACAAAGGATGAAGATTTGATCATCTCAAACATGTCAAAATCTAGGGACTTTCAGAATCTAAGTTGCATAAATTTTGACATTTGTCTGTCAAAATTTTCTATTACAATAATGAACCGACTATACTTGACAGTACTAGCAAATATTAGCAAATGCCCTAAAAATTACAAGAGTCGTTTTTTATCTGATAATGGTCAATTTTCATTGAAATTAGTTAATTAAAAAACCATATTTTCAAACGAAAAGTCATGTGATCAGAAACGGTATGTGACGTAATTAATTCTTTGGATCATTACGCACATTACTGCGCAGACAGCTTACTAGCTATAATGTGTAATTAGATAGGAAAGTACGTGTTAATAATGATATATGTCAACTGCCACCAGAAGTAATTACGTCACGATCACAGTGTGACCTTGATTTTGCAGCACACTAAGAAATGCCGCTCCAGGAAGCTGTGCAATGGCCTCGGGCCGGTCCTGTTTATATATTAAAGTGTTAACAATTCGAAATGTCATTGAATCGACAATATTTCAGAGGAATTTAGATATACTTTGAAGTTTATTATTCACCCCTAATTGTTTTCCGAGAAGAATGTTTTCAACATATTGTCCGAGACCCTTGTGCTTCACTGATTTTATGGCATGATTTACAACTGGTTGGAAAAGATGCGCTACTACCGCTTTCGCAATTATCGTCGAAATTTGGCAACAGTTCTAAAGATTATTATTGTATAGTAGAAAAAATTTCGCATTGATTTTATGTGTTACAGAATTTTCCCAAATAAATTCCCCCTTAATAAATTCGTTTCCAATAGAAAATTTGAACAGAGCTTTGACCACCGACCACCATCTCCTGGTTTATGAGGACTAACAACTACGTAAAATTCTCTACGTTTTTTTAATAGTTTTTGTCAAAACGGATCAGGCCATAAAATCGATATTGAAATTTGGTCTACTTTATCCGAAACTGATTGTAAATATACAGTAGAAATCTTTGGAAAAGAGGCGAAAACCATACAATCATTCCACAATAGAAACCGTTACAATAATTTAAACAAGAATCAGTATCGTAGGTGGGGCTGGGGGCGGTTGCCAGGGGCGCAAACCTCAACGGGACGCACTCGCAGAACCGCTGAGGAACGGAGACGTCCAGAACTTACCAAAAACTCAAACACGAGTTTATTATGCCAATTTGCACTTGTGATCATGATAGCGCCTAAAGTCTTTAATAAAAATTAAATTTTTGCACAAGAACTAAACGAAACACTAAATTGAGAAAATCAACCAAATTTGGACCGGAAAAACGGCGTACAATTATCATGAAAGAGAATTATCCAATAATTTGTAAATAGCACTGGACTAATATTTTTCTACCGACGGAAGATTGGGGACCACTGTTTTAGTTTAGATACAAATTGGGCCGATTTTTTAGCGCTTCCGTTTGTTTATAATCATTCTCCAAGAGGATCTTGTGTTTATCAATTTGCTTAGCACTTTTCAAATCAAAAGTCTGTGGCACTCGTACAAAACTTGGAGCATACTGAAGGATTCAGGTATCTACCTGAATTTCATGCTTGTATACCTGTTTCTATAGAAATTGTCAATTAGAAAGCTTGACGAATTTATAACAACTTCTTTATCTTTTATCAATAAGTGTGTCAACAATGACATTTACTGCTATATCAATGGTGCTTACTGGGAGATTGAGAAAATACGGGGAAGCCTGTCTTTAACATTTCAGTAATAATCGGCTGACTGAAATTTTTAATCGTTTTTACGGTTGTAGTCCAAATTCTCTAAGGCTATGGCCCTCTAATAAACTTCTTCCATTGGGCAAAAGTTATCTTAATAGAATAGAAAAAATGTTCTGGTTGTAAACTATCGGGCTGGCTCATCTCGCTTTATACCCCTATTTCTTTGACCAGAGCCCTGGTTGGAGCATACATGATCAATACAGGATTTGAAAGATAGCAAGATCGTTGAAGGGTTTGACTTGGACCGTAAAATTAATCCCTTAAATCAATTGTACATACCGTATACATTCACGAAACAAATGGTTACTAAATTTCGGTTGGTATACTTGAATCTAGTGATTTCTTTGTATACGTACAGTTGCGATCAAAAAATTTCGAACATCAAGGACGCATCTAATTGTCAGTTGGTGTGTAGGCTAGCCTTTAATATTTTATATGTCAAAAAGTCAGTAATTTTGACATTTAAAACGTTAATAATTACAGTAATGCTTGGCCCACATTAAACATTTTTAAACGTCAAAAAAACGCCGTCCAAAATTTTTTGATCGCAACTGTATGTATCCTTCTTGTCTATGTTTTTCTTATTATGCTGAGATTATGTACTTTGTTTAACGACAATTCTGTAAAATCTAGTAACCCTTGGGTTCCTGAATCCACTATAATTAATTTTTCTATTTTGCGTCCGTAATAGCGGTAGTGCTGAAAAGTAAAATGTAGGAATTTTTTGTTCCACTAGGTTGGTAACATTTTCATAACTTTTGATAACTGTCAAAAATCATAAAAACGAGATACTTAATATATCGTTTTTTGTACTGATCTTTGGATTTATCGGGTGTAGTAAATTGCTTCCTGCATTTTCAGCAATTTCCCTTTTTTCAGGTGGCGTACATGAAAATTCTTCACTCATTTTGTTAAATAAGCAATATGGCGAAAAAAACAATCGACTAAGAATGTAAAATAAAACAATTGAAGTTTCCTAGCTGAATGTTCAATTGTTTGTTTTTTTTAGTAATACCAACTCTCACCAATTTCCCTAAATATCAAATCTCGCAAATTTTTTTGTAAAATGGGGCACAAAATATGCAAAATAGAAAATCTATTTTCTCTATTTTGCGTCCGTAATAGCGCTATTATTAAACTCGCTACTGTATCGAAATGAGCTCATTTCGACACTAGTGCTAAAATGAAAAATTTAGTAATTTTTTTCCCACTAGGTTGGTAACATTTTCATTGCTTTTGATAACTGTCAAAAATCATAAAAACAAGACACTTAATATACCGTTTTTCGTACCGATCTTTGGATTTATCGTGTAGTAAATTGCTTCCTGCATTTTCAGCAATTTCCCTTATTTCAGGTGGACTACATGAAAATTCTTCAATCTTTGTTAAATAAGCAAATTGCGACAAAAACAATAGACTAAGAGTGAAAAATGTTCAATTGTTTGTTTTTTTAGTAACACCAACTCCCACCAATTTCCCTAAATTTCAAAACTCGCAATTTTTTTGTAAAAAGGGCACAAAATAGAAAAAATTGTATAAAAATTTACAAATTTAAAAAAAAAGTCAATTAGACCTTTTTTCTAAGAACTAGCCCTGCAAAATCCCTAATTCTAAAAGACTCGAGTCGAACCGAAATCTACCAATTATTCGATATACCAACCGTATCCGAGAAAAGTACAAACTGACGCAGAAAAAATATAATAATTGTTAGTATTCATTTGTTAATTTTGTTATTTATTGCTTCACTAAGGTCGTTTTTGTCGAATTAGCCGCCATAATCTTTGGAGATTTTAGGGCATTTTTGAAGTTAATGTTGGTATCAACACGATAATTTACCAAAACAATCAACTCTAATGTAGTTTGATAAAGAATCTAAAATTGTGTTTTAAAACAATATTGGTACACCTGACAAGAAACAATTGTTAATCTACAGGGCCCCCAAATGTATTCTAAAAAATGAGAAATCCCTCGATTCGTAAAAACGCACTTATACTTGTGGCGATCTAAACATCATACAACTGACAACACCGCTCAGTACAACATCGAGCGAATGTGGCAACGCCGCACCACGCCACGCCGCAGAGCATCATCCACGACGTCGCTAGTTATGCACGGCTACCGAATGGATGTCGCTCTGAACGTATATAAGGAGCGACATTTACAGCCGCCAGCATTGCTTTCCTGGCAATCAACCCGACCGCATCTTTGCAGTCGTAACAAGAATTCGACATAATAATAAAATCTGTATTTCTCAATACACACAATAAACAGTATTCAATATTTATTGGAGATGGGACTTTGACTGAACCCTGACAATCCCATCAACCAAAGTGGTGACCCCGACAGAAGAAACGACTACAAGGAAGCCGTTCGACTACGCGGAAGACGTCAGACAAAGGGGCTGCCCAACTAGGAAGTAGCCAGTCAACCCGTCTACGATGACAACGCCCGAGACCACCGCCATCCCTCCGAGTGGCGAACCGAACCCGACCGTCGAACGCGTAAGCATAAAGGTACCCCCGTTCTGGGCCGCGAAACCAGCTTTATGGTTCGTACAATTGGAGAGCCAGTTCATCTTACGTGGAATAAAGGAAGATTCTACAAAGTTCTATCATGTCTGCGCCAATCTCGAAAACAAGTACGCACTAGAGGTCGAAGACATCCTATCCAACCCGCCAGCCACGGACAAGTACACAACATTAAAAAAGGAATTGGTAAGGCGATTGTCTGATTCACAGGAAAAGCGTATGAGACAACTCCTCGAACACGAGGCAATCGGTGATCGAACACCATCGCAATTCCTGCGACATCTTCGAAACCTGGCAGACAACACCGTGAGCGACAGTTTTCTGAAAACACTGTGGTTAGCACGCTTGCCGACCAATATGCAGGCGATACTAGCAACTCAGAACCACTGCGAGTTGTCAGAAATCGCCGCCCTGGCCGACAAGATACAGGAAACCACACCAGCCTCCCAATACAACATCGCCGCAGTCAATAAGGCGACCGACTGTGCACACAGTAGCACCATGACGGAGCTACAACAACAAGTAGCAACCCTCACAAAGTTGGTAGAACGCCTCACCCACAACCCACGATCACGACCACGATCACGACCGCGGTCAAGTTCCAGGCCACGTACGTCCGAGAGCCAGAATGGAAACTGTTTCTACCACAACAAGTTCGGTGAGGAAGCCCGCAAATGTCGACCGCCCTGCGAATACAACCAGGGAAACGCACCAGACCATCGTCATTAAAGACGGTCAACGATGGTCCCGAAACACAAAACCGTCTCTTCATCAGCGACCAGCGAACTGGAACGCAATTTCTAGTCGACACAGGTGCAGACGTGAGTGTATATCCTAAAACATTCTTAAAACAGAAACGGACTGTAACTAAATACAAACTATACGCTGCAAACAATACTGTAATTAATACTTACGGCTGCATAAGTTTAACACTAGACCTCAGACTAAGAAGAGACTTTACATGGAAGTTTATAGTGGCGGACATTAGCAAACCAATTATCGGTGCAGACTTCCTACGGCATTTCGAGTTACTAATAGATATCAAAAACAAACAATTGATAGATAGCATAACCACGTTAAAAACACGCGGAAAAGTGATAAACAGTGAAGATATCGGTGCAGTGCGCGCGGTTAGAAATCAGTGCGAATTCAACAAAATACTAACTGATTTTCCAGAGCTAATCAAACCAGCGAACGACAACGACACGGTCAAACATCCTGTAGAGCACCATATTAAGACAACCGGTCCACCGGTGTACGATCGTCCACGGCGCCTAGCACCAGACAAACTGGCCGAAGCGAAGCGCGAGTTCAAGACAATGTGCGAGAAGGGAATCTGCAGGCCGTCGAAAAGCCCCTGGGCTAGTCCACTCCACATGGTAAAGAAACCAAACGGGGAGTACAGATATTGCGGAGACTACCGACGACTGAACGCCGTAACGACACCAGACAGGTATCCGATCCCGCATATCCATGATTTCAGCCATTTCTTGCACGGGAAGACGATCTTCACGACAGTCGATCTGAAACGAGCATACCACCAGATCCCGGTACACGAGGAAGACGTTCAGAAAACCGCCGTCATCACACCGTTTGGGCTGTTCGAATTTCCACGCATGAGTTTCGGTTTATGCAATGCCGCACAAACTTTCCAGCGATTTATGCACGAGGTACTCCGCGATCTCAATTTCACCTTTGTCTACTTGGACGACGTGCTGGTGGCGTCCGAAAACCGACAACAACACCAAGAACACCTGAAGTGTGTGTTCGAGAGGTTCCGGGAGTACGGCATCGTAATAAATACAGACAAGTGCAAGTTTGGACAAACGGAAGTGCCTTTCCTAGGTTATATAATCGACAGCGCTGGAACGAGACCTCTGCCCGAGAAAGTACTCGCTATACAGCAATTCCCGCGACCAAACACGACAAAAGAACTCCGTAAGTTCCTGGGAATAATTAATTTTTACAGGCGATTCATTCGCGACGCCGCCCAAACCCAAAGCAGACTACACGAGTTCCTGAAAGGGGGCCAAAAATCGAAACCAATCAATTGGGACGAGACGAGCACCGACGCCTTCGAGGCGAGCAAGTCATCATTGGCAACGGCCACAATGCTAACCCACCCAACGCCCGACGCACCAATCGCCCTAATCACCGATGCATCCGACAGTGCAGTGGGAGCAGTGCTACAACAATTCCAGGACAATCAATGGAAGCCGTTAGCGTTCTTTTCCAAGAAGCTAACAAACGCAGAACTAAAATATAGTGCTTACGACCGCGAACTAGTGGCCATATATAAATCAATTCGACATTTCCGACACTTGCTTGAAGGACAAGTTTTCACAATCTTTACAGACCATAAACCGCTAGTGTATGTGTTTAAACAAAAAACAGACAAGAGCACACCACGGCAACAAAGGCAGTTGACATTCATTAGTGAATTCTCGACAGACATTCGCCACATCGCCGGCAAGGATAACATCATAGCGGATTATCTCTCACGAAACGCGGTAAGTGCACTAAGTGACAACGTAGACATAGACTACACACAAATCAGCCGAGATCAAGTTGGTGACAACGAACTAACCCAACTAATACAAAGTGCGAACACGGGACTCAATTTAACTAAGGTAAAACTACCAACACTCGACGAAGAACTATACTGCGACGTGTCGGACAACCGCATCAGGCCATACATCCCGCCAGCACATCGCCGCACGGTATTCCACAAGATGCACGATCTCACGCATCCTGGACGGCGAGCCACCGTCGAGATGATCCGAGCCCGATTCGTTTGGAAAAACCTAAAACGGGACTGCGCCACATGGACCCGAGAATGCCTACGATGTCAAAAATCGAAGGTAAACAAACACACGCAGAGCCCCGTCAGCCGAATCAACATGACCGACGCACGATTCGACCACGTACATATGGACATAATCGGTCCATTACCACCGTCTAATGGTAAGAAATACTGCATTACCATGATTGACAGGTTTACACGATGGCCAGAAGTCTACCCCGTCGAAGATACAACCGCGGAGACCGTCGCCAAAACCATAACGACAGAATGGATACCTCGATATGGTATTCCATTGAAAATAACGACAGACCGAGGCCGACAGTTCGAATCTTTCCTGTTTAACCATCTAACAAAACTGTTGGGTAGCAAACATATCCGAACTACCTCATACCACCCGCAGGCAAACGGGATGATCGAGCGGTTCCACAGGACACTGAAAACAGCCGTCATAGCCGCCGCCCGTAATTGGACAGACGCTCTACCGCTAATCCTTTTAGGTTTACGAAACACAGTGAAAGAGGACATCAAATGCACACCTGCGGAATTGGTATTTGGTAAAACCACCCGCTTGCCGGGGGAATTTTTTCATGCAACCCCTGCACCGGCCGATGAAGCCGAATTCGCCAACAAACTGCGCAACACCATGCGTGAACTACAACCAACTCCCGCCAGCAACCACTCCGCCCGAGCAGTCTTCGTACACCACGACCTAAACAGCTGTACACACATATTCATCAGGGTGGACAGCGTAAAACCGCCACTTCAACCACCCTATGAAGGGCCGCATCGAGTACTGGAGCGTAACGCAAAGTACTTCACCATCGACGTGAACGGTAAACGGGACACCGTATCCATCGACCGCCTGAAACCGGCATACCTGCCGAACGAATTTCAAGTGATGCAAGAACACTCGTACGCCTTGCCGCCATCCACGTCAGCCATCGAGAGCAAACACAAAATCGTTCGCTTCAATATTTGAAAATTTCCCGCTCACTGGGGAGGGAGTACTGTGGCGATCTAAACATCATACAACTGACAACACCGCTCAGTACAACATCGAGCGAATGTGGCAACGCCGCACCACGCCACGCCGCAGAGCATCATCCACGACGTCGCTAGTTATGCACGGCTACCGAATGGATGTCGCTCTGAACGTATATAAGGAGCGACATTTACAGCCGCCAGCATTGCTTTCCTGGCAATCAACCCGACCGCATCTTTGCAGTCGTAACAAGAATTCGACATAATAATAAAATCTGTATTTCTCAATACACACAATAAACAGTATTCAATATTTATTGGAGATGGGACTTTGACTGAACCCTGACAATCCCATCAACCAAATACTCTACCAAATATCAAGAATGCAACTGAACGCTTCAAAAATCACTAAATATGCGATAAACAAAACATTGTGAGTCTCTAACAGAAGTTACTCAAAAATCGTAAGTTTTTATAAAAAAAAATTGAAAACATAGGGACTTTTTGACCGTTCAGTTGCATACTTGATATATTCATAGTTAATCAACGGTCTACTATACTCTGACCAAAAATTAAGTAGAAAATTTCAATTTACAGATGATAGGTTATGGGCAACTTAATGTGTGAAAAGTTCCTAACTTTTACATATTTAAATGAAAGAAAACGAACATTATATGGTGGCACTCCTGTTTCAATAAAACCCTACGCATTTGTTTACATATTTTGCTGTTAATTTTCAATATTAACCCTGAAGTTCGATATTTTATATTTCTTTGGAGATTGTCAAATCCTTTTCGAATCAATTTTCTGTTTAATACGATAAAGAATTTAAATTTTTGGGGGCTCTTAATAAAGGGACTATTTATCGTTGCGTAGGCTTGTTGTATTTCTGTCATTTGAAATTTTATACTTAATTTTTGGACGGAGTATAACAGTATTCCGTCCTACTGGGGATTTTTTACACGAATAGGTTGGTATGAGTAGTACCAACTGTATTTTAAAGATAATAGATAAAAATAAAAAGGGTTATTTGAGGAATATATTGTATGAAAAAAGTAATTGTGGGATTTTCAGAGAAACAAAGCAATTTGGTCTACAGTGATTCAGTATTACCAACAGCAACCTAAGAGGTCGCAAAATACCCGAACGTGACTATCACGCAGAACACAAATAGGTTGGTACTCAAGGTAACCTAGAAATAATCCCAAATGCACCAGAAATACCAACTTAAAATTCTGATAAACTACAAAATCCCTAAGTCGATATGATAAAATTTTTTATTATAAATCGTTATACAAATATAAAACTTTAAGAATATTGTTTAATAATATGTTCACCAATCACCAATCGTTGTATATCATTAATACCGGCATAAATCTCTGTAATTCTAGCATCACGATAATGTCGTTCCGCCGGCATATCTGTAACATAACCCATCCCACCTAAAATCTGTATTGCACTGTGCGTTACAAATGTGGCAGCTTCACTAGCCGCTAATTTGGCCATCGATGATTCCTTTGTAGTACGTTGCGGTTCATCACAACATACAGCGGCACGCCACACTAACAATCGAGCCGATTCTAAACGTAACGCCATTTCAGCTAAACGCAACTACAAAAAAAACAATAACCGTACATTATGATCAAAAGAAAGAGTGAGAGAGAGAAAGAGAGTCTATACTTTAACGGCCTGTTGTTCATTGATCGGTTTACCGAACGCCCTCCGTTGTGCCGCATAATCAACAGCAACTTCCAGGGCGGCCTGAGCGATACCTAACGCTTGCGCTGCAATACCAACACGCGCCTTATCCAATTGCGTCATAGCGATCTTGAAGCCGTCCCCAACATTACCTGCCGACATTACAACAATTTCAACAATAATCGCATTCGATCAAGATTGCAACCTACCAAGAACGTTAGATTTGGGCACTTTAACACCGTCGAGGATGATATTGCACGTTGACGATGCTCGAATACCTAATTTATCCTCTTTTTTACCTAACGACACACCGTCGTACGGTAACGGTACTATAAACGCTGTAATCCCTTGATGTTTCAATGATTTATCAACAGTTGCAAAAATCACAGCAGCTCTGCCTTCATAACCACTAGTCACCCAAGATTTGGTACCGTTCAATACGTAATTATCACCGGATAGTGTGGCAGTGGTTGATATACCACCGACATCACTTCCGGCATCCGGTTCACTCAGAGCAAAACATCCTAGAGTGCCTGATGATGTGAAGGGTTGTAGGAATTTTTGTTTTTGTTCCTCGGTACCGATACGATCTAATAGATTGACGTAAAGACAATTGTGTACGGAGACTATAGTACCAGTACCACCACAACCACGGGCTAATTCCTCCACGGCAACAGCTAGAGCTAACGTGTCCTGACCGGCACCACCGTATTTCTCCGACACGTTGATCGCTAATAAGCCAAGTTCACCCATTTTTTTAATCTAAAACAGACATTTAACAGACACCCGGTAGGCAACCATCAATACACGCAGGAATACTTGCAAGTTTGTAAATTATTTTAATAAAAACTAGTAAAAATGTAGCACGTACGATTAATTCCAGTTAGAATTGTATAAATGATACACTCATTTTTTTGAATCTAATAGAATAACCGATTTTTAACGGACACCCGGTATACGTTGTATAGACAACCAGTAATACACGCGTGCTTACTAGTTCGCCTACTTGATTGTACTACAATTTTTATTTTCTTGTTTTTATGGGGTGGTGCCTTACTTGTTCAGCTGGAAATTTGTGTTCTTTATCCAACTGGGCGGCAATCGGTTTCAGTTCGTTTTCAGCAAAGTCACGGCATGTTTTCTGTAACATTACATGTTCCTCTGATAGTTTATGTAAACTGAACGCCCTCAGATTCGGTCGAGCTGTAATACAAGATGTTTTGTACGAAAAAGACCCGAAAAATGTGCCAATTTTTCATCAACTTACTTGTGAATAGTTTCTTGGATAATTGTCGGAAGGCCATACTTTTATGTTAATTAAATAGAATAAATAATTAACCAGTTTTCACCGTTTGAATGCAGCCAAGGTTAAGGCAAATTTTCAATTGTTTCAATAGTAATCTTTGTTGAGCTTCTCTATCTAGTTATCTATTGATATTATCACAGCTTGTTGCAAATTATCTAAAAACTAGCAAAAAATCGGTTCTGTATGTGTTATCAAAAACTTGTTTTCTGATCTACTACGTCATTGTAACTATTATAAATTGTTTAAACAATCCATTACTGTATACATTTTCTTGATTGATATAAATTATAAACAGCACACATTAGGCAGTTATGAAAAGGTCAATTTTTTCGAGTCATGGTCTTATCGTTGCCACATTAATAATTGATTGAGGAAATTTAAAAAAATAATAATAGAACCGAAAAACAATTGTTGTGTTTGACAGTTGACAATCAATTTGTGCACTATTTGTAGCTCCAATATTTACATAATTAATTATAAATACAATTTTATCAAGAATCTTTCAGTTATATAATTAGTTGTAAATTTGTTTCTAAGTTGATATATTCCCCAATTTTTAATAAATTTTGGCTGTAATTAATATTCCCTAATGTAGTAGCGCTACTATTAGTTAACTGCTTACCATACATATACATATACATGCGTGGTCTAGGAAGTGTAAGCATTCACGACTAAACGGCATGCACAGTAAATAGCTCCATATGAATCGAATTATAGAATATAGAACTGAGATTAACATGTTCACGAGGTCGCATTAATAATTGATTGAGGAAATTTAAAAAAAACATTGTAATAATAGAACCGAAAAACAATTGTTGTGTTTGACAGTTGACAATCAATTTGTGCACTATTTGTAGCTCCAAAATTTATATAATTAATTATAAATACAATTTTATCAAGAATCTTTCAGTAATATGCAAAATTAGTTGTAAATTTGTTTCTAAGTTGATATATTCCCCAATTTTTGATAAATTTTGGCTGTAATTAATATTCCAAAATGTGGTTGCGCTACTATTAGTTAACTGCTTACCATACATATACATGCATGGTCTAGGAAGTGTAAGCATTCACGACTAAACGGCATGCACAATAAATAGCTCCATATGAATCGAATTATAGAATAAAGAATTGAGATTAACACGTTCACGAGGGGACTTTATACAACTTATTGTTAGTAGAACAAATCTATTTATTTATTTATTTATTACTATAGAGTGATTAATTTGTAAACTATTGAATAAAAATTGCAGGGTCTCTCTGTTGCTCGATCATTCTACAGACTTTCCTTCATTTCCTTCACTCTTTCTGCCCCACATTCTCTTCTATTGTTTCTCTTTCATTTCTACAGTTTCTCCTTTAATTATACGGTCTGCCTTCATCTCTATTCTCTCTCCTTCATTCTCTCTCTTTCTCTCATTTACTTCTACTGCTTCTCTTTCATCTCTACGGTCTGTCCTTCTCTTCTACTGTCTCTCCTTTACTCTGTCTGTCTCTTCTGTGTATTTTGTACATCCCAGGTCTTCTGTCTATTCTTTTCCTCCCCTCTCTCACTCTTTCTCTCTCTGTGCCTCTTTGGTGTCCCCTCTTCTGTGTATATTTGTGGAGTTTGATTGATTGCGTCAGATCACGTCGAGTTACCTGTGCGCGTTCTTTCTGTCTCAGTATCTTCCATCTCTTCTGTCTATTGTCTCTCTTTTTCCATCTCACTGTGACTGTATAAAATGCAAACTAGACCGCCCTCCTATAACACGATAAACTTATTATCTAAAAAAAGTGTTATACAAATCCGTGTTGTACGAAACTAAGTCTTGTTTAATATTGCTAAACCAAGGTCGGTCTGGTTCTAAGGATAATCGAGCAATCCTCTTATAAAAATTCTGATTTTTAATTCAAATTTAATTTGATTAATATTAATTAATTAATTAATTCACATACCAGTCCATCCCTTATTACAAGTACGATTATGTGACGTCACATTTTGACGGCTCAATTTTGAAATCTATTATGTCAATGTTTACTGCTCAAGAGCCAGGCATGTATAAAATCGATCAAGCTGTTTGCGGTTATTAGAATAATTATTTGTAGCTCTTTTGGCAATTTTAATAATTGTAATACAGTAAAGTAAAAGTGTATACATCAAAAATTGTGCAATACAATGGCAATATTATTACACATCATATTTAAATCATAAATTTTTATAATTATTACAAATTCGAATGCAATTTTAATTTCAATTCTAGAAGTGGGCTACTATTAGTTGTTACATACAGCGCCCTCTAGTATCAGTCGAGTTAATTTATAGTTAACTTAACCTCACTAATTTTCGATTGTGATAAAAATGTAAAACTCTTTAAAATTAATAAAATTCCCCATAATCACGCCTTTAAATTGTAGGAAAAACGAAATGTTAACAGACAACGCTATACCGGGACCATCAACCAACGATTCCGATGAAACAACCACCACAACTGATGAATCCGATGAAATCGATTCCGTAGACGGTAACCTTTTCGGTGACGCAAAACGTGAGAAATCTACCAGAAAAACGATAATACGCCGCCAACAAACCAAACTGAATCCCAACTTGAAAGGTCTGATGGGCGAAGCGAATCTACGTTATGCACGTGGCGATATCGAAACAGCGAAAAAGATGTGTTTCGAAGTGATGCGCCAATCACCCGACGCCTACGAACCCTACCTAACATTAGCCCAAATCTACGAGAACAACGATCTAACGAAATACGAAGGCTTCCTATCGATTGCCAGCTGTTTACACAGTCACGATACGAGTTTATGGTGTCGTCTAGCTGAATTACACGTACAAACCAACAAATACAAAGATGCAATATCGTGTTATTCACGTGCGATACGTACGAATCCAAAAAATATGAAATTACACCTGAAACGATTAGAATTAGTCGAATCGATCGGTGATCAACGTTTCGCATTGGCGTGTAAACGGAATATGGCAAAGAAATTGTCACGTAAACAACACGAGAAAATCATCGAATTGTGCAAGGATGTAACAAAGGTGTACCATGAGGAGAAGAATTATCCGAAAGCTTTAGAAACGTTAGAAATCCCATTTAAACGGATCCCAAAATATGTTACACAAGACCTGGTGAATATGATGCTGGAATTGTTGCTGTTAACCGATCGCTTTGCGCAATGTTTAGATATTTTCATACAATACTGTAATTTCACGTTTGAAATAATGGTGGATGCGAACAATCGAATCGTTGTAAATTCGTACGAGATGCCACCAAATATCCAAATCGATTTGAAGGTGAAATTTATGATTTGTCTAATCAAAATGGGTTGTTTCAATCTAGTGATACCGTTGATTAATTTGATGATTTGCGATGAAAACGTTGAAGATATCGGCGATCTATTTCTGGATTTAGCTGAAGAATTAATGTTGTCGAATCAGCCACAAGAAGCACTCAAACTACTGGTGCCGTTAGTTAAGAGTAACACTTACAATCTAGCAGCAGTCTGGTTGAAGTACGCCGATTGTCTGTATAATTGTGATATGTTAGAACAAGCTGTTGAGGCGTATTTTACGGTAATCTCAAAGGCGCCCCAACACGTTGAAGTTTTGTATCCGTTAGCCAAATCACTATTGAAAATGAATAAGAAATCCGAAGCACTCGATGTACTCTCACAGGATCTATCAACGAATAAAATTGATGTGGCTGTATTGATTGAACGTATGAAATTATTGAAGGAAATCAATGATTTCGATGAATATTTCAAATGTGCTGAATTATTATTGTCACGTCATTGTATTGTAATTAAATATCCGGAAGAGATCAAGATTGTTATGACAACTGGTACGGTTAATGAGAAATTGAGGCGGATGAAGAAAATGAGGAATTTTCGTGGTGATACAGCACCAATTGAAACGAATTATGAATCGATACGTGAACCTAATTTTGATGTTGAATATCAGTTGTTTAAAGATATTTTACAAGTTTGTAAAGATATACGAGCGTATTCGAAGATGCAGAAATTCGCATTTATGGGACTGGTGTCGAGGAAATTTACAACACAATTCAGTGAGTATTTTATTTAAAAATCGTACAAAACCATAAAACTATTGCTGATTTATTTCTACATATTCAAGTTGTTGAAATAGGTATTTCGCCAACATCTATAGTTTGTTTTTCTATTTTTGCACATATTGAGATGGTGATAAGGTCAACTTTACCGGTTGTCACACCATTTGCAAAATAGTTATAGTTCAGGTCCGAGATCCCAGATACTTTCTCAAAATTTTTAAAGGTGCGCAAGTTTTTTTTTATATGATTATGCTTGAGAATAATGGGGCTCTTATGGGCATTTTCAGTCAATATAAACCCGAAAACATTGAATATTAATTGTGGACACTTTTTATCAAACATTTTTTAAATGGAAATTCATGCACGTGAACACTAGGTCTATGAGAGTTATTGATGATTAGAAAGATAATCTCTTAATGTGCTTACGTGCTTACCGTTTTAGGGTCACTATACTTCTTAGAAATGAATGATTATTTTTATACTTTTAAGGGGAGTAGGGTTAATTCGTTCAAAAAATGGCATATTTTTATGAATTTTTATTGAAGAAACGAGTTAATATAAATGATGTTATTCAACTGGGGGTATTGTCAAGCCACATTTCAAGAATACACTGTGAAATTTTCGTGAAAATATATAAAGATTTGAGCCGCCAGTGGCAGAAACTCTTGTTTGGTGCCTCGGGAAAAAGGCATTTTGTGGTGAACATCAGAGCTCAAGACTTCAACATCTAAAACGAAAAAAACCCAAGCGATTCTGTTAGTTTATAAGCTTATCTAGGTAGATCTGTCGAGAAAAAAAAATTTTTTTAATTTTGTGGATTTTTTGTGGCATTTTAAAGTCAAAAACACGATTTTCGACCCCAAAAAAACAACATTTGATCCCCTATAAAAAATACTTAAAATTTAAAAAAATCTCGACAGTGTTACCTCGCTAAAAATGTGTAGAAAAAGTGTGCAAAAATCAAATCGATTTTCTATGAATGTGCGGAAAATTGCATTTGAGGCGGCACTCATACTAAAAATGCTGTATCTCGGTCAATTTTTCTCGGATCGACTTGAAATTTTCACAGAATATTCCTGAAATATAGTACTTTAACCTCAAAAGTTTTCAAAAATCTAAAAAAAAAAAATAGCCTACCCTCTTAAATCAGCCAATAACGACAGTTTTTACCAAGTTTCTAACAGGTAATCAAGAAATAGATGCATTTGAGAATCACTGGTTTGCTTTTAAAAGTATCCCAGTTGTGTGGCCTAACTATGTGGGTTGTTTTCTCTCGCTTTAACTATAAGATTCTAATGAACCGAAAGAGAAACATAACAAAGAAACATGTATGTGGAATTAATTTTAACTTTACAACTTTGTAACATTTTTAAAAAAATATTACTATACCTTATAGCATAGGTGTCCAACTTAATACCTCTGCTTACACAGAGAATACTCAAATTAAAGGGTTACACGCAGTTGGGGGGTTTTAAAAAATCGATGATTTTTTTTTAATTTTATTGCAATATACATAAATTTATGTATGCAGATTGTTCGACAAATTTGCGATGGAACCTTTAAGAACGTAAATTAGGGCACACATAAGAGATAGTTTTATTACAAACAATATTACTAGGCTCCTCTGCAAATTTGATTTGATTTGATTGAGATGTTGTCAGGTTTTAAAACAAAAAAAAAATGTACTCCCTATAATACCTTTTATTAACAAATTATTTATTGTTTTTTCACCTCAGACAACGTGCTCTCACCATAACAGGCCTTTTTTACAACTTCTTGAAAACCGTTTTTCTTTAGGCCACCTGACTGAGTAATTAAGGAGCGATCTTACCCGTTGCGTGAGTGCAAGGACATCCTCGCTTTATAGCGTTTCACAAAATGTTTCAAACTAGCTAATTATACATATGTAATTTTAATGTTTTCTACTATTTTATTATCAAATTTTGGACGTGCTTGTTGAGTTTAAGACATTCAAGGAACGTTTTTATTTGTCTGGCGCTCCAGTCGATTTTCTTTCGGTGCCCCATTTCAAAACTAAATAATATAAAAAGCTTGTAATTATACATTAATGTTATAAATGCATTACCCAAAAATGATGCTACTCCAAGGAGCTGTTTGCTTAGTTTTGTGGCGTTGGGCTCCACCCACTGCAAATGTAGATATTTAATTGGGATTACGTAGATAAGTGCAGGTTAAAAAAGCTGTTTCCACTGTATGTGATAGCAACTTAAAATCGCCTATTATTGAGCTTTTGAATCATTGAAAAGTCATTTTGGAGGCATTTGTAAGAATCTAATGTTATAGGGTGACTTTCTTCTATCCTTAAATTTAGCAAAATTTACAAAGAACAGAACACATATCGTTTGACTTCTTCCAGTTCGGATAGTTGGAGTTTTTCTAACATTAACAAGAAGATCTTCCTAAAAGTGTCCCTATGAAAGAGATTCCTGTAACATGATATATTTCCAAAATAAGCACAACAATTCGTCTCGATTACAATTTCGATTCGATTAAAATCAAGTTTTTTTTTCCTTAATATTATTGAGATTAACACGTTCACATCGATATGATTAGGCAATTCAAAAAAGTGGAAGGTTTTCTGATATGTTTAAATACAACAAATACGGCGAGATCCGAACTAAACGTGTTGGTTGAAGGTGTCGCCTTAAATAGAGTAAATTTGATTTGTACTTTTGAATATACTTTGCAAAATCTTCATGATAGCAGTTTGTCTAAAATGTCTCCAATTGTTTAAGTGTTTTCTTATTTACTATAGGTTTCTAAAATGCAGAGAACAAAGTTCTCCTATAACACGGAAATTTATTTCAAAAGACCAGTGTTAAACAAATCCTTGTTGTATGAAACTGACCGTTAGAAAAATGTAAAACCAGCAAATATTCTATTCATTAAAGCTATAATTTAAGATGATTTAACCGATGCTTAACTTACGCTTAGAGATGCGATAAGAGTGCTTAATTTCACGCCAACTTTAGGGGCGTCTGAAATTGGACGACGAATAGAGCGACAATCGCTTCTATAACATTTGATTGGGTTAAAATGAGATAATAATGCAATTGTTTGAGTGTTTTCCCATTTATTGTACGTTTCTACAAAGTTCTCCTATAACACGGCGATTTCTTTCAAAAAAACCAGTGTTAAATAAATCCTTGTTGTATGAAACTGTTTTAAAACCAGCAAATGTTCTATTAATTAAAGCTATAATAATCGTTTGAATATACTTTGCAAAATCTTCATTGTTGCAGTTTTTCTAGAATGTCTGCAATTGTTTGAGTGTTTTCCCATTTATTGTACGTTTCTACAAAGTTCTCCTATAACACGGCGATTTCTTTCAAAAAGCCAGTGTTCAATGAATCCGTGTTGTACGAAACTGACCGCTAAACCAGCAAATATTCTATTAATTAAAACTATAACAATTGAAGCGACAATCGTCTCTAACATTTGATTGGGTTAGAATGAGATAATAAAAACAAGATTCTATCTTTGTCTGATACATGTTTTCGCCTATATGCAAGAGTATTTCGTACAAAGACAAAAAATTTTGGGAAAATCCGGTCTGGAGAAGTGCCTAAGTATAGTTGGATAGATTTCATGGCCTACTGACTTGATGAGCTTTCCAATATGCTAATGCAAGTTGAAAAATTAGTGGTGAGGATATTTTTTCAAATTTTCTGCTGCAAAACATTTTTTTTTTAAGAAAACGTTGAAAACTAGAACATTCACGGACCTACCTTTGTTTGGGTACAACACTAGCACTGCCACACAATACACTTTGCTACACTAATATCAACAACTTCACTACACAGTTTCACAAAAATTCAACAAATTATTGAAACAGGTGTTAACACTTCTAAGTTTAGAAATCAACTGTCTAGAAAATCGTGTTAAATAATTGTATAAACGTGCTTTTGTTGCTTTATCACAAATCGAAAAAATGTTATCATTTATTTAAAAAAAAAAAATAGAAATTAGTATTGATACAAAATTTCTGTTGGTAGAGTAAAATTTGGTAACAACTGAAAAATCCTGTCATTTTAGCGATCAAAATGGGCAAGACAAAGAATGATAACTATCCTACGGATTATAAAGTCATTATGCCATTAAACCGGTACAGAAAGCGCTCAACTATACCCGAATCATAGAATTTCAAATTTATAACAAATACAACGACTCAAGAGATACTTTTACTTTCTTACCGTGACGAGTAAAATTATCGCGTTATTCAAAGCCCGATAGCATTTTTCGATGGCATTTTAGTTCAAAATTGTGTGTGTGTTGCAGGGGACATCCTGTTGGCAGCCTTCTACGCCTGCATCTACAACAACGACACATTCCACGGTTATTCGTTGATACGCGATCTAGTATTCCATAATAAATTCAACAATTTAGCATGGAATCTATTCAATATTTTATTACAAACAGCCGACGAGATCCGTCACAATCGTTTCATCTTACGTTTCCAAGAACGTCTACCGAATTTCGATTGTTTACAAGTGATTGAAGCCAATTATGGTCTATCGATTGGTACCTATAATATTGCAATGAAATTCTACATTAATGAATTCCGTAAGAATCCATCACCGTACGTCAGTTTCATTTTGGGTACAATTCTATTGCAACGTTGCAGTAAACGCAAGAATAATATCGAAGATAAACGTAAATTAACCGAAATTATCACATGTTTATTTATTTATTATTCAAATAATCGTAGTAGAGATGTTGAATGTGAAACGTTTTATAATTTAGGACGGATGTATCAACAATTAGGCATCATGTATTTGGCGGAGGTGTACTATTTGAAAGTGTTGGAAACGGACGATGATCACTATCAAGAATTCGATGATATTTTAAGTTTAAAATATGAATCTGCATATAATTTACATTTGATTTATAAGAATAGTGGTAATCGTATAGCGGCACGTAACATTCTAATTAAATACCTAACAATTTAAGTGTTTACGTTCATGTAATTCCCAATCGATTGCTTTTACGGTGGCATCAAGAAAATCATCCAATTTCGATTGGTGGTGGTGGTT
>JAEDXX010000615.1:0-20593 GCA_021725515.1 Epicauta chinensis
TAATTAGCACTATGGTGCCAAATCTAACGCTCTAGCTTCATTCGCAGCACTATTGCGCCTCCTTTTTAGCACCATTTTAAAACCAATTGTTCGTATATTTCAATAATATAAAACTCTCAATTTGGCTTTTCTTGGACATTCAATAAAAAGTTCTAATAAAAATAAAACAATTGAAGTTTCCTAGCTGAATGTTCAACTGTTTTTTTTTTAGTAACACCAACTCCCACCAATTTCCCTAAATATCAAATCTCGCAATGTTTTTGTAAAAAAGGGCACAAAATAGGCAAAATAGAAAAAATAATATAAAAAAACTCGTGTCAGAAGTCGTATATTGCACTCGTCCTTTAGAAAACCCGCCGCTCCGCCGCTCGTTTTATAAACTTGGACTCATGCAATAATAGGCGACTTCTGACACTTGTTTTTTAATATAAAGGGTTTTCCAATAAGGGCTTGACAACTTTTTTTCAAAATAAAATGAAAACCATTTGAGATATTTCAAAAACTTTATTATCGGGTTGAAGTACATTCAAAACATTTATGAATGGAACTCGACTTCGCTCATATGGCCACCGCGGCCACGTTTGCAGCTGTCGATTCGTTGGACCCACGATACACAAATACCGGTATACTAAAAATTTTAAATTGTACATCTCTGCGCATTGACGTCATCTGCGAAGCACCGACTTACAAACTCATGACCGCCAACTAGTTTGAGAACGACAATTTTCACATTTTTTTCCCTTATTTAATATATTTTTTTTTTATTTTGCTGTTCTTATGTCTTATACTATTTTAATTTAAAAATTGTTATCTTTATATGCGAATGTACGGGAAATATCACCTTATATAATCGGCGGCAATCCTTTATAAAACTGATATTGGCCAATTTACTACGACATATGTTTGGGGTGGTTTTAAAATTCCTCATTGATAACTATTCTATCAAGATCATTTCACTTTAAACAGCAAATCTGTAGGTGCAGATTGTAGATATAGAACTGTTTTTATCTCTCACGCAGTGTTTGTAGATTACGTTTTCAATTACTAAACTGAATAGAATTAATTGACCAATAGGTTTGAAATTTTTCACAGCCGAAAAATATGTTGATTTCATTGATTTCAATATACAGGGTTCGGCAAAATGAACTACCCAATTTAAATAGCTTGCAAAAATTTATTAGATTGAACAATAAAACGATTTAATCCATAATCTTAGACTAGAAAGGTGGGAGATTTTTATGATTTAAATATACTGAATGACCGCCATTGTTCTTAATGCATTCTTCTAATTGAGAAGCAAATTTGTGTATAACATTTTGAAGATCCTGACTTGGGGTAGCATTGATTTCATTTATAATGTTTAATTTCAAATCTCTTAAATTTCTGGGTTTATTCACAAACACTTTAAGCTTTAAATAGCCCCAAAGAAAATAATCTGGAGCTGAAAGATCTGGGGATCTTGGTCGCCATGAAATCGTACCATTTCTTGAAATGAGTCTGTTTGGAAAGGATTCTCTTAAAATGTCCATGCTTATTCTCGCCGTATGACTTGTTGCCCCATCTTGTTAAAACCAGTAACATCCTATTTCTTCTTCGATTTGAGGTAAAAAGAATATCTGCAGCATTTGAACATAGCGCGCAGCAGTAACGCTTGCCGTCTGATTATTCTCTTCAACAAAATAAGGCCCAATTATTCTAGTCGATGAAATGGCACACCATCCAGTTACTTTAGGACAATATAAGGGTCTAACAAAATTTCCCAAGCCTACTTTTCTATTTAAAACTATTTTCATTCAAAATAACCGATTCAAACGAAAAACTTGTGTTACTAATGAAATAAAATGAGTAATACATTTTGCCAGACCCTGTATTATTTTCTAGGAATACGATATTCTATCGTCTAACAAAAGCAAAAACGCTAGCAGATGGATATTTTGATGATAAAGGAAAAGTCAGAAACTTCCTAGCAGGATCCTTGAATTACAATAAATTTTGGATAGAAATAATTTTTAAAGCCAAATGTCTCTTTTCCTGTTACGTCCTTTCTCATTCATTAATTGTTTCCTATTCATTTAATTCTAAGAACAGCTATTAGAAAGTTGATATTCAATTGGCCAAAAACCATTTATGGACATTTAAAAAAATCTTATAGTGTAAACATTCAACAATCAAAATGTGACAAATGCTTTAGGGCTAATAAATTTAGATTGATTTTGAGAAAAAAGCAGAGTGTTGATGGGGTTCTTTTTTACATCCTAATGAAGAATTGTAGAAAGCGGCATTAAAACTTAATACTGAATTTAACAAAATGCATGCAAACTCTTTATCTAAAGAAAAAAATATTTTTGAAGAACTGACACGAAGAACACAGTTACAATTAAGAAATAATGCACTCCCATTTGAAGTCATTTTATATCTCAGTAGAACTCGTACCTACATTTAGGTTACGAGATCTAAATCGTTAAATTAGTTTCAAAAACTGCCAGAGAAAATTAAATAAGGAATTGTTAAAATATACTAATTCAAAAAATAATAATTTATAATAATATCATGTTTATATTACTATAAAAATTATTAGATTGTTTAACAAAACTTTATTTTCCAATTTCAAGATGCTTGCTTCTTTATTTTATTAACATAAACACACAATTTTGCTTCGCACATGACGTCACATTGTGCGAGAGAGATAGCGCTACGATGCGCCTCGGCATACCGGTATTTGTGTATCGTGATACTTATAAAAAAGTTAATGGATTTAATTCCAAATGTCTTTCAATTTAACAATTTTGCATTGAATTTTCTCATAATATTTAGTTGAATAATTATTGATTAATTATTATTAATATAATATTATATAATTAAAGTCAACATATCAGGAAATCGATGTAATGTTCCGGAATATTCCACACTCTTTGAAAAAAATTAGGCAACGGAATCGAACAACCCAGGCAGGGTAGTTATTGATAATTGTGTCAGGACTAAAAAAATATAATAAGTCTGTCAGGGGGGGGGGACTCTGTTATGGAAGGGATAATGCCTATCTTTGGACCGCTCGTCAGGTAGCGCAGCTGTCGCAAATTATCCTGGACATAAACTAATTCGTTTATTATCCGGTCAAGAGAAGTCGCTTACACAAATTGTCTATGCTCTGTTTTGGTTGCCTTGGCACCAAATATAAAAAATCATAGATAATTATGGATCGGACACTCCATGATAAATTTTCCGCCATTAATTTTTTACCCGGAGCTGGGATGGCGCTAGAGAAGGTTGCGATTACAGAGCTCTGTACGTCACTTATGGAAGGTTTGCGTCCCTGATGCAAAAAGGCGATAAATTTAAAATATATTTCCAATGTTTTTTGATAGTAGATTATGTTATTAGGCGTAAAACTGGAACTTTGTGTGCTGAAGCTGACTGTTGGCTGCCGAACGCTAGTGAGGCAGGCATGTCAGCTGAAGCACACAAAGACAGTTTTGCGCCGAATGACATATACTAGTTTATCTTCAAACGTCTTAATTTAACATTCTTTTATATTGAAAAGTTTTTAAAAATTAAAATTTTAACTGATCATAATACCTTGGCAGTACTGCTTCCATGGCGATGCAAAAAACAAATGTCAAATAACGAAAAAAATTAAACGCCAGTGACAGATTTTGTCATTTTGTCTGCCTAAGCTTATAAAAAAAGAAAAAAGCGCCTAGGCACACAAAATGCTATTTTTACCTTGTCATTTGAGTCATAAAAACTGTCACTTTTGTGACGTTTGAAGATAATAGTAGATTATGTTATTAGGCGCAAAAGTGGAACTTTGTGTGCTGAAGCTGACTGTTGTCTGCCGAACGTTAGTGAGGCAGACACGTCAGCTGAAGCACACAAAGACACTTTTGCGCCGAATGACATATACTAGTTTATCTTCAAACGTCTTAATTTAACATTTTTTAATATTGAAAAGTTTTTAAAAATTAAAATTTTAACTGATCACAATATCTTGGCAGTACTGCTTCCATGGCGATGCAAAAAACAAAATTCAAACAACGAATAAAATTAAACGCCAGTGACAGATTTTGTCATTTTGTCTGCCTAAGCTTATAAAAAAAGAAAAAAGCGCCTAGGCACACAAAATGTCTTTCAATTTAACAATTTTGCATTGAATTTTCTCATCATATTTAGTTGAATAATTATTGATTAATTATTATTAATATAATACTATATAATTAAAGTCAACATATCAGGAAATCGATGTAATGTTCCGGAATATTCCACACTCTTTGAAAAAAATTAGGCAACGGAATCGAACAACCCAGGCAGGGTAGTTATTGATAATTGTGTCAGGACTAAAAAAATATAATAAGTCTGTCAGGGGGGGGGGGACTCTGTTATGGAAGGGATAATGCCTATCTTTGGACCGCTCGTCAGGTAGCGCAGCTGTCGCAAATTATCCTGGACATAAACTAATTCGTTTATTATCCGGTCAAGAGAAGTCGCTTACACAAATTGTCTATGCTCTGTTTTGGTTGCCTTGGCACCAAATATAAAAAAATCATAGATAAGTATGGATCGGACACTCCATGATAAATTTACCGCCATTAATTTTTTACTCGGAGCTGGGATGGCGCTAGAGAAGGTTGCGATTACAGAGCTCTGTACGTCACTTATGGAAGGTTTGCGTCCCTGATGCAAAAAGGCGATAAATTTAAAATATATTTCCAATGTTTTTTTATAGTAGATTATGTTATTAAGCGTAAAACTGGAACTTTGTGTGCTGAAGCTGACTGTTGGCTGCCGAACACTAGTGAGGCAGACGTGTCAGCTGAAGCACACAAAGACAGTTTTGCGCCGAATGACATATACTAGTTTATCTTCAAACGTCTTAATTTAACATTTTTTAATATTGAAAAGTTTTTAAAAATTAAAATTTTAACTGATCATAATATCTTGGCAGTACTGCTTCCATGGCGATGCAAAAAACAAATGTCAAATAACGAAAAAAATTAAACGCCAGTGACAGATTTTGTCATTTTGTCTGCCTAAGCTTATAAAAAAAAAGCGCCTAGGCACACAAAATGCTATTTTTACCTTGTCATTTGAGTCATAAAAACTGTCACTTTTGTGCCGTTTGAAGATAAAATAATTTATTGTGATGTTAAAATAAAAAGAACAAAAAACGTTGACTTCGATTTATTATAAAAGAAAACAAGATATGCATATACAAATATATAATTTAAAAATTATTTATCAACAGTATTTGTTTTCAAATAAATGTAAATTGCATTACTAAATTGTTTTTCTTAATACTAACAGTTGAAAGTTGACTTTACTGATATCGTAATGGTAAAGTGACACTTTTCTTCACTATTGGCCTTTAGTTTCTATTGGGGGTACTAAAAATGATGTTCAACAAGTTTTTTTGTGGGACAAAATCGACGCAATTTTTTTTCCCTCAATACCACACATTTTTGGAATATAAGAATTAAAATGCCTCTATCTTCAATTAAATTATATATTAATTATTCCCAGTGATTTAAATTAATTTCGGTTAATTTGAATTTAAATTTCGATTAAAAACAATTGCGGCTAGGTACCACAAATAAAACACAACTGAACTCCCCAACTGTCTCGGTATGATTGTGCTGTTCGGGGTCAAAAAAGAAATAACAATAATAACAATGGCCTTCTCGAATTGTCGAGAAAAAATATACAGAAATAGTTATTTACCTTAATATAACAAAATAAATTCGACGTCAAACGTCTTTTCTGGTAATAATATCCTTGGCCTTGTGTATAATAAGATAATAATAATAGATTCAATATATACAGAATGTCTCGTAAGTAATGGACCAACTTGCAGAGTCTGATATGAAATTAAATCCTGATTCAAAATGTCTTTTATAATTTACTATTAATTAAATTCCATAACCATTCAGGTGCGTGCTGTAGCAGAGAAAAAATTGAAAACACAAGCGCGTGAGGTAATCCATTTCTTACGAGACACCTGTATATATGTTACTGTGAAAGTCCGACATTGGTGAATATCGATATTCACCGGTGAATATCGATATTCACATAGGCGCTTGGTGTTTATCCGAAATATTTCATTATTTTGTTTACATTCCGACCTCCACCGGTTATGTCGATATTCACGATGCACTAATGGTGACTGTCGAACATGTCCGAGATTTATATTTTTTCTCCGTAATTCAGCCGCTATAAAACGTCACAAGGGTGACGTAACTTTTTTGCCTCTCTTTCTGAGAGGAGTGACCAAGCATTTAAATCCCATAGTACCTATATTCTAAATAAGAAAAGAAAATGATGTGTCTTGGGAGGTGTATATTGAAGCCACTTTATTTATTTTTATAAATTCTATTTACTAACAGTCATCTCTCAAGAATGAATGTCGTCCTTCATGTGCATTCCTTATATCTCAAGAGTGGGGTAAGTATAATTGGTTGCATACACATCAGAAAATAATAGTAGTAAAAAAAATACCTAATTATGTGATTTTAATTTTAAAAAAAATGGATAAGCTTTTCTCATGTTTTGTTTTTAATAACTAGAAATCGTAAGTTAAACAGACAATTTTGAAAGTCCCGCTTTGCTGAACTGTTGCCGTTTCAATATTGCCAATAAAACAAAGGATTTGGCGGGAGAGAGCTAGTCGCCTCTTTATCGGCTCCTCCTCTTTCGTATTTCCACCAAAGCGTATATGTTAATGTCGACATAGACCGGTGAGGGGCCGAATGTAGAAAATGTAATGAAATATTTCGGATATACACCTAGCGCCTATGTGAATATTGATATTCACCGGTGAATATCGATATTCACCAATTTCGGACTATCACAGTAACAGATATAAATAATACAATAAAAAAAATGATTAAATCAAAGTATTAAAAAAAAGTTGTACATTACACGGTGGGAAGTGTCTTTTCACACTCGCGGATTTGGATCACTCGGCCTTCGCCTCGTGGTCCAAACTATACCCTCTTGTGAAAAGTGTCACTTTCCCACCTTATAAAGTAAATAACTATTCTCCAATAAAATACAGCGTAGAGCTCCTACTGTTGACAAATAAAATTTACAATCTAAGTTATTTTAAGTATAAACCAAGTTTGGCCCAATAACATGTTGTACCTTCATTAATTGATTGTTCCAACGTTGAATTTTTTTCCTTAGAAATCGAATTTTTCAAAATAGCTCTAACATTTTTGTGTATATTTCGAATTAGAAAAACTCGGCCAGGTATGTGCCTTATAGGAGATAACCTGCAAAACCATTGAAAATGTGCCATAAACCAATAAAATTTATGAAATTAAAGAGATACCTCTAGATATTTGTTGGAAAACGTTCAAATGGAGGATCACCTGAATTGCAAATCATATGTCCCTTAAAAATTAAAACAAATTTATAAATTGCATTATAACTAAATTTAAAATTCTACTTACTTAATAAACTCATAAATACCCTAGGCTTTCAATTAACAATTTTTAATTAACTAAATAAAAAATTAACAAGAAAACATAAAGACCAGAAATACTGATTACAATCACTTTGATAGATAGCTATTTTTTATATTTGGTGTCAAGGGAACCAAAACAGAGCATCATAGATAAGTATAGATCGGACACTCCATGATAAATTTTCCGCCATTTTGTTTTACTCGGTGCTGGGATGGCGCTAGAGAAGGTTACGATTACAGAGCTCTGTACATCACTTATGAAAGGTTTGCGTTCCTGATGCAAAAAGGCGGTAAATTTAAAATATATTTCCAATATTTTTTTTTATATAATTTTTTGTGATGTTAAAATAAAAGAACAAAAAACGTTGAATTCGATTTATTAAAAAAGAAAACAAGATATACATAATACAAATATGAAGTTTAATAGTTATTTATGACACAAGTGTTAAAAGTGGCATTTTATTTTGCGAGTGGGTAGTTTGCGAAACGAGCCGGAGGCGAGTGGAGCAACCCCACGACCAAAATAAAATCACTTTTAACACGTGTATCATACAATATTTTATCTACAACCACAGTACAAATCTCCCAAAATCAACAAATTTCTTAAGGAGAAGGTCTTGAATTTATATTTGACATTTGCTTTTTGACAGAACAAAATTATAATTTGTCATGATAAATGCATATCGTTGTTCATTTTAATTTTGACAAATATATCTATATGTCGGTGGCGGATCGGCTAATGGATTATTTTGTTAAACAAAGGAAGTATGCGGAGTAGTTGTCTTTGTACTGAATGTTTATTTTCACGTCTTTACAGGACGATGGTCGGCGGTAGAGAGAGAGTCTGGCCGCGTAGTAGCGTGGGTGGTAATTCCGTAATTCTCCCTTTTCTTGTTAAGGGCGCCAAAATAACAAGCGTCTATTTGTCGCTCTATCGACACGCCGCCACATATCTATTGTATAAAACTGATCTGTCATTTACAACAGTTAGGGTCGATTTCACCAAACTTTTATTAACGTTTCGTTAGTTAACGAATGAATAAATTTTATTCATTCGTTAAACAAACTGTTATTTCACCAACTGTTTTGTACCCTGTTATTTATACTATCACTTTTTTATTAGTTTATTTGTCTACTGTTTTCACTTTTTCGGCCATAAAAGAACGAAATATAACAAAAAATGTAAGGTAATATTTTATTTATTAATTAACAACTTATTAATCTGCATATTTTCAATACATACCTGTTCTCCGTTTTCTACTACGAAATGTCAGTTAGAGTTTATTTATTGTTTAACTACCCAATTTTGGCCAGTTAACTTAACGACACTTTATTCGATAGTTAAACGAAAACTGAAGTTCGTGAAATGATACATGTCAAATTTATTTATTAGTTACGGTTTATTATTTGTTAAATCGTTTAACTATAGTTGGTGAAATCCAGTGGCTTGCAGTCCATGAAAGCTGTGGAAGCGCCGCTTCCCTTGTATTTTCTAAAATATAAATGCATATTCCGTGATTACCTAATTTTAAATTTTAACGTACGAATTATTTAAAATGGATTTATTATATCCGAATTATGTATTTTATAAAAAATTTCTGTACTACATCTATGTTCGAATACAGATTCCTATTTGTATATTCCCAATGGAAGTGCCTGTATTGTTAAATACAAGGCAGCTTCCACGGCGATAATACTTGTGTCATTTAAAGTAAGCAAATCATATATATCCGCGCATGCGCTTTGCAGGGCACCATCGCACCATCTTCACATGGCGTAGCTCGTGGATGCTGCACATCAAAATCTTATAGACCGCTTCCAAGGGTTCTATGCATTAGCCACTTTTAGGGAAATATTTGTCTAATAATAAGGATCAAGTGGATTGATTTCAGAGTTAGAAATCAAAAGATATTTTCTTATTTTTATGTACATGTCTTTACAGATCTATATTAAATTATAATTTTATTTATATTCAAAAATTCTATTAATTAGAAAAAAATATTAATTTACATATTCATATGTGGAATGTATTTTCATATTTTCATATTTTTGAATTTTTCCACAATAAACTTAACATTAATTTTTTTGTCGAAGCACCATCAAGTTTATTTTAGACAGAGTTGCAAAAATCTTAATGTAAAAATAATGCAATATTCATTATTTTTTTTAATGAGTAATGTAAAAAATACATTACTCATTACTCAGTTAATTAGTAATGTAAAAAAAATACATTACTCATTAATCAATTAATGAGTAATGAAGCATGATACATTAATCATTAATAAATAAAAAAATGAGTATTGAGGAACTGTACATTACTCATTAAAGAATGTAATGTAATGTGTAATGTGATACATTACACATTAAACGAATAAAATTTAATCAATGAAATATCTTTGGTAATACGTTTATTATAAATTTGATTACTATATTTGATCAGAATTGTGCAAATTGAAATAAGAGTATCGCGGAATCCTGAACAGCTACTATATTTATAAATAATGAGTAATGACGTATTCATTTATTCTCCATTAAAAAAAAGAGTAATGTTAAGAACTTACATTACTCATTAACATGTAAAATTTAATGGAAGTTTTCAAAACATTCATTACAAATTGAAAATGTGTAATGTATCAAAAAAATCATTACTCATACTCATTACATTACATGAAAAAGTAATGAGTACACTCAGAAAATTTTATAGTAGCACCAACGATACTTGTATAGTAGTATTTACTATCTAGGATAATAATAAAATATATAAAAATTAAAATTGTATGTACAATAATTTATTATGATAATTACTATAATCGTAAGATGGTAATTGTTATCATCAAGTATCGTACAATTTATTAGCTAGATGATTTTTGACAATTTTTTACAGTTGTCAAAAATTTATCTATGATTTTTGACATCTGTAAAAAATTGTAAAAACAAAGGGCGCGTTCATTATCTATTGTTTATCATAGATAACTAGATAAGATGTTTGTGCTTACAAAAGTTTGCAAGCATCACTATGGAGCGCGGAAAATTAACGAAACATAATACAAGCTCCGATGGTAATGATGACCATCATTGATCGTAGGATTTATTAATACGATTTTAGCAATTATTATTTAAATAATAAAGGTTACAATCTTACAGTAACCAGCAAGATGGTAAAAATTATCATACAGATAGTGAATATTACTATTCACATTGTGCGTTTAAAAATGCAAATGATGTTCACTACTATCAAAATTTTTTACCATACTCAGATGATTGTATCTACCATATTTTTCTCTGTGTAATGAAAAATAAATTCGTTACTCATTACAACAGAAATGAGTAATGACTCTCCAATGCATTTAAAAAAGTAATTCAATTTTTGCAACTCTCATTTTAGATTTGTGTTAAGGTATTAGTTTTTTTTTTTTCCAGATATAATGAATGTTTCGTGGGTAATAATATCAGTGAAATCAATAACGATAATAATATGCACTCTAAATTTATTAATATATATTTATATATTTATAATCTTTGTGCAACTACAGCTTCCCTATCAATAAATGTCACCGCACGCCACTGGTGAAATCGACCCTCAGTGTTATAAAGTTAAATTTTTAACTCAAGTAAACTGTGCTATAAACGTCACTTTTAATAGTGGTTGTAGATAAAACATTTTATTGCCAGATTTGGTTCGGAAAAGGTTTCAATTTTATTAACATTCTTTTCGGACTTAGAAAAATTTCAAATGCGATGAAGAAATTTTAAGTTAAAAAGAAAATACTTGAAAATTTCTCAAAGTCTAGAAAAAGATTTAGAAAATTTTATGAAAAAAAAATAGAAACGTTTATATATTTATATTTATTTTAAGAGTATACAGCACTGGCGTCTCTCCTGGGCACATAGGAGAAAAGTTCGCCCCTCCCATCTGTAGCACTTGCATATGAGTTAGAAGGAGATAAAGAGAATGTAGGTGGTGAAAGAATTAAAAATGCAACCACCCACCCTTAGACCCTTGACCAAACAGGACACTTTCGTTTGTAACAAAAACTCGACAAATATCCCATATTTTACAAATTGTCAACATCCATATGTTAGAGATTCGGTATCTTTGTCACACAGTATCAGAATTTCTGAAATTACATCCCCGATCAAACGCATCAGACAAAGAAGGGACTATTCACAAGATGCCATTATTCGTAAAATTGTAAGTATTTTCTTCGAAATAGAAAAACGGGAATAGTTTACAAATTTGGTTTTATGATAGGGTCAACAACAGTTATAGAAGAATTTAGAATCCTTACTTTATTTTTAAAGAATAAATACAAAGATGTATTTTTTCAATAAAAGTATTGTATATTTATTGTTCATTTTTTTTACCCCATCTGCACTCTGCTTTTTTTCACCACCTACATTCTCTTTATCTCCTTCTAACTTATATGCAAGTGCTACTGATGGGAGGGGCGAACGTTTCTCCTATGTGCCCAGGAGAGCCGCCAGTGCTGTATATACATTTATTTATAAGCTGTACAATTAATTGTTCCATTTCATATTTATAAATATTATAATTATAATTATATTTTGTAACTTATTTTGTCCCGTTGCTCAGGAAGAGGAGAGTATGGGAGGGTTCGGTGTTTAAAGATAACTGGCCATGGGCGCCACCACGATTTACAAAAATCAAATTAGAGCTCACAATCGTGGAATGAGCCTAATTTTAAAAGAAGTATTTTTAGTTTCAAAAATATAATAATAATCAAAATTAACAATAATAATACTAAATATAAATTAAATTAAATTTAACATACAGATGATATCTAGTCTGTACTAGAAAGTAGATAAATGAAGGAATTTAATCTTTAAACATATTTCGATAAACCACTGATTGTACAGCGGTGACTTGTTCTTTAAAATACGTATGTTATTATTCTTAAAATAACAAAAAAAACAAATTACAAGAAATTATTATAATTATTCTCTTACGATACTGATAATGATTTTCTTTTTAGGTAAAAGTTTTTAAAAAATATGAGAATTATTATTTTACTGCCGATAATAAGAAAAACACTTATCTGTTTTGATGATAAGGATGAAAATTGACGAAACTTGATGATTGTTTTCCCGTTGAAGCATTCCCAGAATTTAGGAACGAAATTGATGTCCCAACATCCAACGTTCATACGAACAATCTCCCGTTGCGTAGAATTTCACGATACGATACGATACGATGAGATACGATACATGCATGATGTATTAATTTTTGGCAGCTACCGGCGCTTCCAGCGATACGCGTATGTGGTGTCTGCACTTTAAGGAATTACGGATTCCAACATTGTTTTAACAGATTTCGTAGATTGTGTAGAATTCGTAGATTGCGTAGATTTCTTAGATTTCGTAGATTTATTAGATTTCGTAGATTTCTTCGAATTCGTAGTCTCCATTGCCGTAATCGTCTCTTGTTATTTTTATAGATGTGTTCAAGCACAAAAGCCATACCAGCTGCTCCTAAACCAATTAGCCATATGATGAATACACCAGAAAGATCATCAACGATCAATTGTACCACAGATTCAGGCTCCGTAAAAGCGTATTTTTTTTCACTAATTAATGCCAAATACGTAAAATAACGTATTAAGCCTTTTTCATCGATATTCAAAACATTATAGTCGATTAAATCATTTAAATGACCACGTTTGCGAAAGAGGAATGAACTCGATGAACGGGCAGTCTTTTACCCAAAACAAGACAAAAAATAATAATAATAATCATTACAATAAGAATCACACCAATATGCAATATTCCCTCGCATATTGTTCAGAACTGCATTATATTTTGTGCATAGGAAGGGCGCCTTTGGTAACATGAAAGGCGTTATTGGAACCATATTAGTATCCTTTGTGGAACATTCATAGATACTGTGAGACCGTTAAGGATCTCTTATTACGAACAGTTCTTGCGTCTTCACTATGCACAGATTATAAAAGAGTGAAAGCTATAAGAGCATAATATAATGCAGCCTAAGATCGTCTAGCTGGTGACTCAAGACGGCTTTTGTACATGTACTAGACATGCAGCTGCTATGCAGATTTCAGAATTTGAGGGAATATTGCCAAAAAATTGTTGAAAATTGACTTACGTAACGCAGTAATTGCTCACTATGAGGAGATATTATACTATGCATCGGTATATGGAAAGTCAAGGCATACGTTTGATAACGGAAAAATTCTTTCAATTGATCTGAAAATGTCACATTATCAACAGCAATAAATTTCCATTGGGGCCATACACGTCCCATCTTTTTCTCATCCAAATTTTTAATCAAATCCATACGATATTTATATGATTTTAATACCACATCGGAATCAAGAAATTCTTGGACTGTTCTAATTCTGGTTTCTAAAGTTGGCCTTGTAAAGACACTACTTAAGCCACTTAGATAAGCCGAAGAGATTTCCATAACGAAAAACAATAAGAATATAAAGTATATGCGTAATTTCCATGTGGTTGGCGATAGATTCAATGACAACTGAAAAGATAATTGATAGATGCGGAACAGTGAAAAGAGGAACGATCTCTTTGTTATTAATGCCAGTCCAAAACTGCATCCTAGAAGGCTGATTATTACAGACACGATCATGTCATTGGTGAAGATCTTGAATTCCGTCCATTTTGGTGCACGACGTCTTGGTGGTAATAAGATTACCCCATAAGAATCTGCAAATATATAATCTACAGCTATCATAATTCAAATAGACGTTAGAGAAAGAGAGAGAATAGGAGATATAAGGATAAAGACACAACAAATGCTGACGCGGATAGTTGCAAGATAACATCTCAATGTCGGTCGACTCAAGTCGAGCAGTCGCTGGCATAGATAACTAGATGGTTAACAGTAATGGGCATAGATAAATAGATGGTCAATAGTAATGGGATAGGTTGGGGGCAAATTGAGGACTTGGATGCAAGTCGCTAGATGTCACTAAGTTCGGACCATCTTTATTCAAAGGTATACCCGTCTCTGTCTAGTGCATTGAGATACAAGATTTTATATATGAAGAAAACTATAATTTTTTAACTACCGAACTTAATCAAGATGTTACTAGATGGCGTAATAGTAAATGTCTAACAAATATGGTGGACATGTGGTGGTGAAGTGAGGTCTTGTTTTCTTGTGGTGTTTTTTTAAATCATTGTTATTATTGTGCAGTGTGTAAATAATTTTGGAAATCGATTTTTATAAGTGTTTTATTGTGTGAATTAATATTTTGTAAGAATAAATTTATATTATATGAAGTTATTGAGGATATGTTTTATACAGCCCCCTGTAGCTTCAATGGGCGAAACAGTACAAAAAGTGAACGAATATGTCCCGTGATTTTAGTTCTTCTAGAGGGCGCTGGTGGTCCTTTGCGCAGTGTGTGACGACCGCGGTTTACTAGTTATTATTATATATCGGATAGATTAACAGATGGTCTTTTTTAACAAAATTATTTCAAATTGTTTGACAACTATGTATATCTAAGTCATAACAAAAGTCGTAACAAAAAGACGTGAAAATCTGATCAACTTTTTATATTCAAAATCTAGTAACATGCATAAATCGAAAATAATGCCACTTATCACGTAATTTAGAGCTACGTTCTTAGATATTGAAATAACAAAAGAACAAAATAGTTTAAATTCTAATACCTTATGTACACAAAAAATATAAAATTCACTTCTGAAAATAAAACAAAAACAAAATTCTGATAACACGTCGTTGCATATGCGGCATCACAAGCCAACGAGCTAAATTTTTCAGGAAGTCTCCCCTATCAACATTTGCTGCTTCGTGCATATTATGAGGAATATTATTATTATTGTTAATAAAAAATTAATAATTATAATGTTATAATTAAACTTCTCTTAATAAGTAAAATTTAATAAAATTTAATTCAACGCTCCCATAAAGGTGATCGGCGCAAAGGACTACCAGCGCTCCCTGGCTGGTGTCCCGACATCGAACCATTTTTTGAAACATGGAGTTATAGGGGGGTGATCTAAACGATGTATAACAATGTCGTCATTGTTTTCATAGTGTCATTGTTGTTTTTAGCTAAATATTTTTGTTTTCAATTTCAAAATATATAACTATTTAAAAAGGTTTCATATCTTGACAACTTTACAAATTATATTTATGTCATACACATTTCAAAATGATCACTGTAAAGTTGCAAATACGATGTTGTGTATATTTGAGTTGCGTAATGTGCTTTGATCACTGCATATAAATTAGTTTCTTTCAGGTTTAGTAAATTTCATGTTTCAATGTTTATTGGCACCCTTGTAAATTACTAAACGCACATCTATGGATACGAGGGGTGTAGAGATGCGAGAGAAAACATCGGTTTCTTGCACCAACAGTCGTACCGCCATCTAGCGACTTGCATCTCGTTATTGTGCCCCTCAAACTTTCCATACTGTGACCTCTATTTACTATGGTAATGGGATAGGTTGGGGGCAAATTGAGGACTTGGATGCAAGTCGCTAGATGTCACTAAGTTCGGACCATCTTTATTCAAAGGTATACCCGTCTCTGTCTAGTGCATTGAGATACAAGATTTTATATATGAAGAAAACTATAATTTTTTAACTACCGAACTTAATCAAGATGTTACTAGATGGCGTAACAGTAAATGTCTAACAAATATGGTGGACATGTGGTGGTGAAGTGAGGTCTTGTTTTCTTGTGGTGTTTTTTTAAATCATTGTTATTATTGTGCAGTGTGTAAATAATTTTGGAAATCGATTTTTATAAGTGTTTTATTGTGTGAATTAATATTTTGTAAGAATAAATTTATATTATATGAAGTTATTGAGGATATGTTTTATAGTACGCCATACGATTATAAAGGACAATGGCGGTCATTGTTGTTTATTAGATAAGTAATTGTTGTTTTTAGTCTAAATATTTTTGTTTTCAATTTCAAAATATATAACTATTTAAAAAGGTTTAATATGTTTGACAATTTACAAATTATATTTATGTACATACACATATAAAATTATCACTTGTAAAGTTGCAAATATTATGAGAAAATTTTTAATTTTTCAGTATGTGTAATGTTGTTGATACTAATAAAATTTTCTTTCAGGTTTATTAAATTTCGTGTTTAATTTTTTTCCCCTTCTAAATAATAAAGTACATAAATATCGGGAACCGAGGGGTGTAGAGACGCGAGGGGAAGACATACAGATTTCTTGCATCAACAGTCGTACCGCCATCTAGCGACTTGCATCTCGTTATTGTGCCCCTCAAACTTTCCATTACTGTTGACCATCTATTTATCTATGGTCGCTGGTCTGGTTAGGGCGCACAAGCAGAAACAAATTCATATGTATTTTAACTTTGGAAATACTTATTCATTTTTTCTCGGACAATAAGACAAGTGCAAAGCAAACATTTCTTGACTTACTATGTATAAACTTTTCACTTACCATGAATTATATTGTGTGAATATCGTAAATTCCGATGTGGTGTATTTGCCCTAACATAAATCGATAAAGTTATATTTAAACGTTTCATATCATCATCGAGACTATCATAACTTTTCTGCTGAAGATTCATTGCTTGTATATCAATATTATTTTCTTTTAAATAAACAATTGTTGCATTACAACGATAACCAATTTCATTTATTAATATAACAAAAGATCCGGAATCACTGCGATTGAACGGATTCTTTGCAATTACACCACCTTTCGGCCATGCTGCCCGTAATGGACAACCATTTAATTTCTTTGATAATTTATTATTGAAATTTTTTAATAAATCAATACCGTCAATTTCATGTATCGAAATATTTTCATTACAATTTTCTTTGTAAGGATACCAAGTGTAAAATTTGTTATTATTTAATAAAATAACATTATACACATCCATTTGATTGAACAAAAAATGGAAAATATCGGCAATATTATGGGCTTCTAGTAAATCTTCAATAATTACCAAATATCTACCATGGACATTTAAATCGTCCATTTGTAGCAAATTGTAAATGGTTCTATTCAAGCTGTTCAAATTCCGATCGATAATTATATAACTCTTGTACTTGATTTGATTGAATTCATTAGTGAAACGATTCGATTCATTAAAATTATAAATAGTGTGCGGATGGTGATTTAAAAAAATGCCATTGTAATTGGTGAAATTCACACTGGACGATGCATAAGTTATTTGATTATAATCATCAATTTTCAACCATCTATCGATGAAAATTTGATAACTATCAAATTTCACAAATTTAATTTGTAAATTTAACGAAAACCCGAGACAGAACGTTAGAATTATCGCTAAAGTTTTCATATTTAATTTACAATCTTTATTCACCAATGGATCAAAACGAACTGTTCGATTTCCACTTTTTTCCCCTAGTAAAATGGATTATATATAAGTGTATACAAATTACATATAAATTGGATAGAGAAAATGGCCTGATCCAATTGTATATAATTCTATATAATTGTATATAATCATATATATTTATGTACTATTGTATATGATTAAATTTGAAAATTGACTTGGTAATGTAATTATATACAATCCCATATATTTACTTATTCAATTTATTAATAACAATACACTACATTTTTAAATACCATTTTTGGTAATCGGTCAACTACTGGAACATCCCAGTCAATTACTGGTTCTATATCAGTGGCGTGTGGTGACATTTACTGATAGGGAAGTTCTGTTTCCACAAAGATTATAAATATATACATATATATTAAGTTTAGAGTGCATATTATTATCGTTATTGATTTCGCTGATATTATTACATACGAAACATTCATTATGTCTAGAACAAACAAAAAACTAATACCTTAACACACATCTAAAATAAACTTGATGGTGTTTCGAAAAGAAAATTAATGTTAAGTTTATTGTGGAAAAAATCATAAATATAAATGAATATTTTTTTCTAATTAATAGAATTTTTGAATATAAATAAAACATAGGTTTGACTGTACACATCTGAATACGGACATATTTTAAAATATCTTTTGATTTCTAACTCTGAAAACAATCCACTTGATCCTTATTGTTTCCCTAAGAGTGGTTAATGCATAGAACCCTTGGAAGCGGTTTATAAGATTTTGATGTGCAGCATCCACGGGCTATGCCATGTGAAGATGGTGCTGTGAGAAGCGCATGCGCGGATATATATATAGTGTAGTGGGTGGCAAAACGGGGAAGGGGTAAAATGGGGTACCCCAAAAATTCAGTCAAAAAAGTTTTTTTTTCATTAAATGTCTCTAAAATGCTCAAAAGTTGTTTCTAACATTATTTTACGTTATCTTATGTGCTAAAATGAATTTCGAAAAATTTTGAATTTTTTTTTCTAATTTAATATTTCTTAAAATCTATTTATTATAATCACAATTAAATTCAATATCTTCGTCTGAGGTACATGAGTCGTGAGCCCACTCATTACAATTCTGACATTGCTTCCATGATTTTTATTTATTAACATACTTTTATTATATAAAAAAAAATTCCTTACTTTTTGGAGGGGTACCCCATTTTGCCCGCATTTTTTTTTATGGCGGCTGAAAATTTGGTTCATTTACTTTAATTCCATTAAAAAAAAAGGAATATTCAGCATATTTAAACCCCTGAAACCTAAATATTTCCTTAAGTACCCCGTTTTGCCCCCCGCTACCCTATATATATATATATATAATTTACTTACGACACAAGTATTATCGCCGTGGAAACTGTCTCGTATTTAACAATACAGCGCTTCCATGGGGAATATACGAATAGGAATCTGTATTTGAACATACAGTCAAAGCAGAAAGGAATGTCCTAACAAAAGAAATTGGCGTACAAAAGCAATTCATAAATCTCTCACAATTGAACCAAGTTGTAAAAAATAAAATTTATTGGTGAGACATAGATGATGGTGTTGATTCAAAATTCAGGGTATTGCCATCCATCCATGTTACTCTTATAAAAGTAATATGTAAAGTCAGGTAGTAGTCGGTTTAAATTTAAATGTCCGCGTTATTTTTCACTTAACTAAAAAGACCGTATATGCGTATGAATTCTCTAATTCAAATAAAATTTTACAATTACAATATTTATTTGAAATGTTGATATTTCAGCAATAACACAAACAGGTTGCAATTCATTAACGTAAACGTATCCTATAGGTTTTAGTAAAGTTTATGTTTATTTATAGTTGTAGGTATTGATAGAAAAGGGGTATTGAGGTGTGTAAAAGTTGTCAGATATAAGGTCTTCTGTGAATATATTTGAAATATTTTTAAAAAGTTGTATTTTTCTTGAAATTTAATACAAATATGAATTAAACCGGATTTGAGAGGGACAAAAATTTGTCTATTCTCTATTTTCCAAAGGTGCTCAACGAGTTTATTAAATATAGAAAGCTGAAAATTAAAAACGGCTTAACTTTGATTATTAAACAATTGTAGTAAAAATTTGAAAATCCGCCTTTGAAAATAAGAATACTCTTGTTGTTAAGGCAGACAAAGGCTTAAGATGCATGCCCCTACTTGCCCTACTTTCTATCTTGTAGTCGCCCTTGCAAGAGTCCTGACGATCAGACAAAACCAAGATTTTGTACGAATAAGATCAACACGATCATAACAGTTGACAATAAACCATCAAAACGTGCTTAGACGTACTGGCGGCTCTCCTGGGCACATAGGATAAACGTTCGCCCTCCCATCTGTAGCACTTGCATATGAGTTAGAAGGAGATAAAGAGAATGTAGGTGGTGAAAGAATTAAAAATGCACCCACCCACCCTTAGACCTTTGACCAAACAGAACACTTTGTATTGTAACAAAAACTCCACAAATATCCCATATTTTAGAAAATGTCAACATCCACATGTTAGAGATTCGGTATCTTTGTCACAAAGTATCCGAATTTCTGAAATTACATCCCCGATCAAACGCATCAGACAAAGAAGGGACTATTCACAAGATTTTCTTTGAAATAGAAAATATTAAAGACATGAACTGATAGCACAGTGGTCGAGGTAGAAATTTTAAATATTACGTCTGAAAAATAAGGAAGGTTGAAATCACCCTCGACACACTTGTTCTTTTTAATTCATTTATTTCTATTACATGATTCTTT
>JAEDXX010000616.1:0-20467 GCA_021725515.1 Epicauta chinensis
TGGACGAAGACAATGTCGAAAGTGGTCGGCTTGGGATGTTCATGATTTCTTCTTCAGATTGTAGTACAGCCTGGAAAAGTTGACTTCTGACTTTATGTTGGTAACTGCGGGCATTTGTTTTGTTGACTAGTAGATGGCAATGAAAAAATTATACAAGGGGTGAGGCTTTTCTTTGATTCCAATAGTTGTCTTTTTTCAGCCCGTTGTTTTGCCCTCTCCTCTCGCTGTTCTAGAGATCACTTGAACAAACTTTGTATGTCTTGTTTCCTCTTTTTTGATTCTTTACTGTGCACCACTGGAATCAAGCTACTATTTTTATTGGGTGATATAAATTCCGCTCTCCTACTGGAATTATCTCTGCCGTCTCCATTAATGTCAACAACTTCGGATAAGTCATGCCCCTCACTTTGACGTGCACGAGAAACTGTGCCTCAACTACAGCGCCACGCGTTGCTCATTACGCGCGTGTCGCGACACGTAGCACGTAGTTGACAATTTGCGCCGTTCTGTTTAAATTCCGTAGTTTACCGAAACACGCGTCGCGCTGCGCCACCTCACACGCGCTATACGTGTTTCAATTTGCGTTTTGCCTTAAACACATAATCTTATGGCACCACTTAATAGTGAACTGTGAGCTTTACACAGAATCATTTTATGTCTACTTACACTAGGACTTACAACGAACAATTAAATATATTCAATTACACGACAATTATTAATTACGTTTTTACTTATTTCTTGATGAATACACGAGTCTCAATTGAGTTGTTGAAGTGAACGGACGTGTTTTTGAATAGTTAGGAGACTTCAATTTAATGCTGTCTTATGGTCACAACAAATTTTGTGATTATAGAATGTGTAGATTTCATGTGACTGTAAATAGCATTCATAGATTGCAACACAAAGATACTTTTTTAGCTTTCTCTTCAAGGATTCTTTTGGCCTCGTCTTGAATCATTTGTAATCTTAATCCAACTGGTATTACAATTACATCTTTTTTTTCTTCAAGCTCTAACATCTTTCGAAGAGGTGTATTCTTAAGAGAGTCAGGTATATTTCAGAATAATTTGCAAATTTTGTTTATGAAAAATTCTTGATGTATAATAATCATTATTCAATGTCTTAGAGACTTTTTTAAAGCTCTTCTGCACAATTAAACCAAAGGGATTTAATAACTAAGGTGTCAAAAACGTTAATTATTCAAACTGTTGCTGCATAGACTTAATCGCTAGCTCTTGAATGTTCTATTTTATAAAAATATTCTTAATTAATGATTTTAACTAATTTAAGGTTATATTCAATTAATTTTCATATACCACTAAGACTTTCGATGTGATGCACAGATCAATTGCAATTCTCAAAGAAAAGCTTGTGATGTGACACAGGCCATAACAATTTCAATGTGATGTATCCATTTTTTCACGCCTTAAACCTGAAATACAATAAAACGAGATAGAATTTAACTCTTAGATAATTGTATTCTTCTAAAAATTTATCTTACCATATATTGATAAAGAATAAAACACTAAAATTTCATTATTAAATTGAATCAATTTATATAACTAATTTACATCAACTCAACTATGACGCTTGACAAGACAAGACAATGGACAAAAAACACCAATCAACCCAACTGTTGTTTGGCGGGACTTTCAATAGCAAGCCAATGAGCTCTGCGATGCCACTGCTGCAAATGCACTCGCTCTCTGTCGTTTCTTGATTTTGACACTTTGGTGAAACAACCAATCAGCTCATGTATGCCCTGACATTTGTTCAAGGTTAGTGCTGTTGCTCATCTGCCAATCCTGATTTCACCCCCATGGTCTTCTTTATTCTAACTCTGCGGTCGCCCCCACTCCCTCACATCTCATTATTCTATTAGGCTAGGCGCAAAATGAGACGCAGTTTGGTGAGGTGATGCAGCGTGAATCACGGCGAGATTTTTGTGGGAAGTAACTGCTAGCGTGGGAACCGCGCAAATTAGATCGCAGTTGCTTAGTAATTTGCCCTCGGCTTGTGAAACTTCATTGAACAGGCGATTTCTAATAAGGTGTTGATATGAGGGTGCCATTCTTTGAGTAGAATGGCATAAAAAAGTGATATAGGGGATCATTTTGTTTCGTTTGTAATTCCTGTAGCACTTTTTGTCTATCTTCGGTTCTTGCTTTAATTTTTTCTTCATGTTTCTCAATACTTTCTTTAAGTAGTGTAGTGACATTATCTTTCTTCATTTTTTTTCTAGGGGTGCAAGTGACTTCGGCGTTATAGCTAACATTGTAGGAACAGTTTCTGAAAGTGTCTGTGGTTGGGATTCACCCTCTACATTTTCGACTGACTGCTGCGTGTTCACTTGTTCTATATTTTCATTTTCTAGCTCTGCAGCTTCTACATCTGTTTCAAAATCTTGTGTTTGGTTTTCAGTGGCTTGTAAGTAATATCATGACTTAATCAAGATTCCCTTCACTTCGCTTTCTGCACTTGAGCTGCTACTACTCTCACTGGAACTTGATGTTTTCCGTTTCCTCTTTTGAGGAACCTTTGTTCCAGCTTCTAAAACATGCGAGTATTGATGGATTTATGATTAGAATTGATACAATTACATACTGATGAAAATATTGTCCGAATCCTGGGTTGGAACATTTAGCGACAGGTATCCCTCTAACTTTTTCTCGCCGTCGCTTAAAGGGCACATTTCTGGTGAGCCACCACCAGTTTTAAAAATTTCTCTTCTATTTTTAGCCAGCTTGGCTTTTAAAGATTGTTTTATAGTATCATATTTACTGCGTAGCTCCATGGCACCTCGTTCAATACCCGATAACGCAGCGAATTCGCTTGATATTTCTTCCCAAGCTTTTTTCTTTTGATTCCACGTTACCGCGTCAGTCGTTTTGTTCTCAATAATATGTTTATGGCGACCTACCACGTCGATTAAAAGGCTCACCTCATTTGGAGTAAAATTTCTGGCACGCTTCCGCTTTTTCGAAATATCTTCAGCGCTCTTCAATAATATTAAACGTTTTAAAATTTTACTATTAAAACTCGCAAAACAAACTTACCATTCTTGTTGTTTTGTTTTCTTTGTTTCCCTTTGTTCTCACCACGTGGCTTGTCACCTACAAGTTCGTATTGTTTGAAAATTTTTTATATAATACAATTTTGTGGCCGTATTACAAAAACCACTTACCAATTTAATGTATAAATACTTATTTATGTTTAATTATTATTATTATTTTATTGTTTACGAAGATATCATCACCACGTGTTCACAACAAAGACCGGCCGGAGTGGTAGGGGCTAGTTTGCATCAACCTGAAAACAATGATTCTATAATTATTCTTGCCAACCTAATAAGGTTGGCAAGAAAGTTCTGGCGCTTTTCGATTATACATATACCCAGCCCCCTATCACTCCATGTTTCAAAAAATGGTTCGATGTCGGGACACCAGACAGGTAGCGCTAGTAGTCCTTTGCACCGATCACCTTTACGGGAGCGTTGAATTAAATTTTATTAAATTTTACTTATTAAGAACAGTTTAATTATAACATTATAATTATTAATTTTTTATTAACAATAATAATAAAATGATAATCACCAATCAAAATCAATAATTTCTGTCCGATATCTATGCGATATAATAATAATAACTAGTAAACTGCGGTCATTACACACGGTGCAAAGGACCACCAGCGCCCTCTAGAAGAACTAAAATCACGGGACATATTCGTTCACTTTTTGTGTTGTTTCGCCCTATGGAGTTATAGGGGGGTGCATATACCCAAAGACATTGTATAAATAGACACCACAAGGATACATTAAATGCATTAGAAGGCCTCATGCAATCATATGATATTTTCTGTTTCCTTCTATACGATGAAAATTATATTAGCAATATTTCTGTCCACTTCTACATGTGCATTGTGGGCCAGTTGGAAATAAATTAAGAAGTGGGGACTTGTCAAACTGTTAAGGCGAATTCACATATGACAAATTACAATAAAATAAAAATTGAATAAAGAAATTATAGTTTTATTATATTCAAGCCATGATAAAGGAAAAATCAATTCAATGCAATTTAAATATGGAAAATATTTTGTTTTAGTTTCCATATACATACTATCTAGAATTAAGTAAAAGACTAGAGTATTGGAATGCCATATAAGTGGAAAAAATTTAAAAAAATGTTTTGTCTAGGTTTGTGCTAATTTAAACGTACTACTTATCGTAACACAAAGAAATAAAATAAAATGATTGTTCTGCCTGCGTATATGTATTTTCGGTTTAAATGTAAATAATTATTAGCAATTTTATTATTTAATTTGTGTGTAAATACTCAAGTAAGAAACACAGTTTATGTTTTACATGTGTTTCATGTTGTAAAACATAAGTTATTAACAATAATCGAAAATAACTGAACGATGCGACAATCGCTCGCCGTTCGATTTATCGGGGCCAACCTTAATACCGTACCTAGCTGAAGCTATCCACGACATTCGTACCTACAAACCTCCGCAAGCAATGCATCCATTTTTTTGCCTTTGAATCGTTTTTCCATTGGCATGGTCACCTGGTGGAACCTCTGTCCTTGTTCGTCCGATTCCTGAGGTAATTGTGCCAAAAAGGTATCAAGGTGGAAATGCAAGAAATGTAATTTTAACGTCATGGATGCATTGAGTTTTTCAAAATAATACAGCAAGTTGTCCACTCGTGCCGCCTGTATGTCATCTCGCTGTACACGGTTCTTTAATAAAACGCCTTCGATGACTTGTTTCAATGCGTCCCATGCACATAGGTGGTTAAAATGGTCCGAAAGCATATTTGTGAAAGATTCGCTTTTCATTAATTTTCATATATCCGGTCCATTGAGAATACCTGTTTGAAATATAAAAGAAAAACATTTACGAAAAAATTATTGGTAATGCGAATATATCGAAGTGAACAAATTTAGATATGACAATATTAAAATACTGACAACGATACGTACCTTTTCTAATTTTAGCATCACTCAGTTTTGGAAAGATGGATTTCAAACAGTCATAGGCGTCATCAATATCTTTGACTACCACTTCGACGAATTTCCCAGCTATTCCTAATTTCATGTGGAGCGAGGGCAACAAAATATCATCTAGATCCTTTATCAAAGGTTTATTCCGTAATTTTAATTGTTTCTCTAGCTCGGGAGTTCTTGCTTTCCAATCTTTACATTGATATTGATTTCCTGTGTATCGTGAATCCCAATTACAAAGGAAGCAGAAGTATTTTGGAAAACCGCCCTTTAATACTCTTGGAATATGTGCGTACATTTATACTAACAAAGTGTATTTACCGACATCTGTAAGATTACGATATAACTATAAGAGATAGGTATATAAGTGTGCGCACGATCCTGATTCGCTCTCACTGTTGTCTCATAGACCAAGCTGTATTAAGGTAATAATAAATAGAGTTAGAAAATCCACGTGCTCTTATCTTTATTTAACATGGTAGCAGTTCGTTGGTTTAAAAATTTGTGAATAATAAATAATAATAAAATTAATATTAAAAGAAAACGGGAGAAAATGGCAGATGTTACGATACCAGTTTTTGATGGTGAGGACTATGGAAATTGGAAAAAACGAGTTATTGTGTATTTAAAATTGAAAAAGTGTTATTCAGTTATTACAAAAGAAAAAACAAGTACAGACAAAGAAGATTGGGATGAGAACAACTTAAAGGCTATAAATTACATATATAGTGCTATTACAAACAAACAGTTAGAGTTCGTGAGCGACAAAGAAACGGCTTATGAAATCATGAAGAAGTTTGACGAAATGTACTCCAAAGAATCAACAGCGCTACAGATAGTCTGCAGAAACAGGTTAGAAAAATTGAGGTTAAAAGATTTTAGCGACATGGGAATATTCTTCAGTGAATTTGAGAAAGCAGTAAATGAACTAAAGTGTGCGGGCGCTAAAGTATCAGAAAAAGAAAAAATGGACTACATGTTGAGAACACTGCCAGAATCGTACAGTTATATTGGTGATTTAATTGATGTTCTGAAAGAAGAAGACAAAACTGTAGAATTCGTAAAAAATAAGATCCAGTTGATAAAGTTGCGAGACGAAGACGAACAGTCCAGTACGAGATCAAGTGCGTTCAGCAGTGAAAGCAAAACGAGCATGACGAAACACGAGCAAAATTATTATCAGACTGGCAGAAGCAGAGGGTCCTGGAAACGTGGCGGACAATTCAGAGGAAACAATCGAGGTATTTTCAATCAGCATGGAGGTTATAATAACTGGCAACGTGGCCGAGGCGAGCAGCATGGAAGTTATGGTAATTGGCAACGTGGGCAGCGTGGATCCAGAGGCGGTCAGTATCAAGGCGGCTATCGGCAAAATGGACGAGGTATGAATTGTTTTCTGACAGAAATTAAATCTATGATGGCGTGTAAAGAGACAGGTAGCAAAATTGAATCAAAAATTGATTGGATACTTGATAGTGGTTGTACAGATCATGTAATTAATAGTGACAAATATTTTTCTGATTGTGTAATTTTAAAAAAACCTGTAGATGTTAAAATTGGAGATGGAAAATTTTTAAAAGCTACTAAAATCGGACGTGTAATTACCTATTTTTCAGTTTATGATAAAAAAATTCCAATTGAAATGCGTAATGTATTTTATGTTGAGAAAATGGATAGAAATCTGATTAGTTATGCAAGAATCACAGATAATCACAAAATTGTATCAGTGGGTAATAATTCCAAAATTTTTGATAAAAATCACGAGTTAATTGCGATTGCTTGGAAAGAAGGAAGATTGTATAAAATGACTAGTTCAATCCATGATAGAGAGGTTAATGTAAATATCGCGAACGGGAATAAAGGCGGTATTACATCGAAAGAAAAGTGGCATCGTGTATTAGGACATGTAAATTTTAACTATTTGCAAACATTGTGTAAAGATCAATTACTAGATAGCATACCTGAAAAATTAGAATCTGAATTTATGAAGTGCAAAATTTGTATTGAAAATAAAATGCATAATTTATCTTTTGAAAACAATAGAAGCGGCGCTAAAGAAATCTTGGAAATTGTTCACACCGATTTAAATGGGCCTCATGCAACAGTAGGTTTTAATGGGGAAAGATATTTTCTTTCATTTATTGATGATTACAGTAAAATAGGTCGAGTTTATACCATCGGCTCAAAAGATCAAGTTTATGATTGCTTTATAGAATACTTAAATGAAGTCGAAAATTTGACCGGTAAAACTATAAAAAAATTGAGATGTGATAACGGAAAAGAATATTTGAACAAAAGAATTTATGATTTAATAAAAGGGAAAGGAATTGTGTTGAATGCTTGTCCACCTTATGTACATGAATTGAACGGTACGGCTGAAAGATATAATAGATCAATTATGGACATCTCGCGATGTTTATTAGCTGAAGCAAAAGTAGATAGAAGATTTTGGCCAGAAGTGGTATGTGCGGCTGCATATCTTAAAAATAGAACATTAGCTAATACTATTGAAAAGAAAACACCTTATGAAATTTTTTTCAAAAACAAACCCGACGCTAAACATTTACGTTTATATGGGAGTAGAGTTTTTGTGCGAGTACCAGAACAATTGAGAAAATCTAAATGGGATCGTAAAGCAGATTTGGGGATTTTGTTAGGCTATACTGAGGTCGGTTATAGGGTATTAGTAAACAACAGAATAATTGTTGCTAGACACGTTGACATCATAGAAGAAAACGTTAAATGTATTGGTTTTAAAGACAATGATTCGGAATTTGAATATTCAGATGAATCTGATAGCGGAAGTGGTGAATCAGATTTAAATGGAGACGACTCAAAAGAGAGTATTGAAAGAGGGAATTCGAGTATCAGTAATAAAGATCAGGTACATGAATTAAGGAGATCAAAAAGAGAGCGCAGACTACCTAATAGATTGAAAGACAGCTATACTTATAGCAATGTGATTTATGTAAACTATTGTAGTGCAGATAATCCTGTAAACTTTGAGGAGGCGATGAATAGTAACGAATCTGAATTTTGGAGGCAGGCAATGAACCGAGAAATTGAATGTTTAGAAAAGAATAAAACGTGGACATTAGTTGAAAAGCCAGATGATCGAAGTATTTTAGACGTGAAATGGGTATATACAAAAAAGGCTGATAACAGTTATAAAGCTAGACTAGTTGCGAGAGGTTTTCAACAAAAGGAAATTGTAGATGATATTTATTCACCAGTTGCAAAAATGCAAACATTGAAGATATTGCTTTCATACTGTTGTCAAGAGGGATTAATGATCGAACAGATGGATGTAGAAACAGCTTTCCTTAATGGTAAAGTTTCATCTGAAATCTATGTAAAACAAGCGGAAGGTTATGAAGACGGCACAGATAAAGTTTGTAAATTAGATAAATCATTGTACGGTTTGCGAGAAAGTCCACGTGCATGGTATAATTGTTTTGATAATTTTTTAGAAGAGTTACGCTTTCAAAGAAGTGATTATGATTATTGTTTGTATGTCAAGAAAGAAGGAGAAGATATGGTTTATTTGATTATGTTTGTCGACGATTTGTTAATTTGTTGCAAAAATGGAACTAAAATTAAAACAATCAAAAGTCTTTTATCAGAACGGTTTAAAATGAAAGATTTAGGCGAAGTCAAGAATTATCTAGGGATTAATATAAATTATGATTATGGGAAGAACGTAATGAATCTTAGCCAACAAGCTTATATTCAATCTTTAGCTCAAAAATATAACATTGAAAATTCGAAGTTGTATAATACACCGATGGAAGTAAATTTGAAATTAGAACCTGCACAAGATGTATATCACAATATTAGATACAGAAATCTGATAGGTGCTCTTTTGTATATTAGTTCAGGAACGAGACCAGACATAAGCTACAGTGTGAACTACTTGAGCAGATTTCAAAATTGTTATAGCGACACTCATTTTCTGTATGCCTTACGTATCTTGAAGTATTTGTATTTGACAAAAAATCTGAAACTAACCTATAAGAAGAGAAAAAAAATTGATACTCTAGATTGTTTTGTAGATGCAGATTGGGCAGGCGATAACATAGATCGTAAATCTACGACTGGATATGTAATTAGATTATTTGGAAACGTCATATTTTGGAAATCAAAGAAACAAGGCAGCGTTGCGAAGTCTTCTACTTCAGCAGAGTATGTGGCATTATCGGAAGCTGTAACTGAGATTAAGTTAGTGAGAGATATCTTGGATATTTTTAAAGTAAAACTTGACAAACCCGTGAAAATATATGAAGACAATTCAGGCGCTTTGAGCATTGCAAAATTTGGAAACTTTTCAAGAAATTCAAAGTATATTGAGGTACATTATCATTTTGTAAATGAATGTTACATGGAAGGAATTATAGATGTACTCAAAGTAGATTCAAATAATAATGTAGCTGACATTTTTACTAAATCGTTAAGTAAAGTTAAATTCACGAAATTTCGAGAAATGTTAAATGTAATCGGATAAGTGTAGATATAGAGTAAGGTATTATTATTATAAGTATTGTAATATAAATGTAAGGAGGCGTGTTGGAATATGTGCATACATTTATACTAACAAAGTGTATTTACCGACATCTGTAAGATTACGATATAACTATAAGAGATAGGTATATAAGTGTGCGCACGATCCTGATTCGCTCTCACTGTTGTCTCATAGACCAAGCTGTATTAAGGTAATAATAAATAGAGTTAGAAGAATCCACGTGCTCTTATCTTTATTTAACAGTTTAAGGGAAAACAAAAAAATAAAAAATGCTTTTATTGATGCTCCTGAACCAGAAATCCGGGTTGTTGAGTTTGAGCAAATAAAAAAAGTGTTGCTCAAACCGACAAAACTAAGAAGAGGTGGCCTTTTGTTTGATAATGATCCTTTTTTGTGATTTCATATACTTGAAATCTTTTTTATTTATTATAGTAGGCGTTGCAAAACTACAAACGTTTCACTATTTTTTGTTTTATCGTAGTGATAACATATAATATATTAAAAATGGAATGGACACCAATTGAAAAGAGCCAATTGCAACTAGAATATGGGCTGCTCTTGAAGCATTTCATAAGGCTCATATGGAGTGGTTAAGAAACATACCATTTCAAATACCCAAGCCAATTCCACCCCCACCGACAAGAATAGAAGTTTCAGTGCCTAAGGAACCGCGGGATTGGATCATCTGGTGGTCCAAACGACCAAGTGAAGACTACATGGAGGACGAAAAAGATGGAAGTTTTTTCAGCGATAGTTCCAAATGGCAAGCATTGGACGAGCAGGATAAGGACATGGACGTCGATACTAAAGTGTGAAGTGATTTGGATAATAGTGTAGTGACATTTAGTTTAAGTTTTTCGGGAATTGTGTCATGGGGTCATTTTTAATTATTGATGGTAATATTAGGAGTATCATTAAATTATTACTTTATTATAATAGTATATTAGATGTCTGAGTTCATCTTGTGGAGATGGCAATATGTTTAATCTCAGATTAAACAGATTTTTTTCTTGTAATAGATTAGATTGTTATTAATTTATATCTAATCGATTGCATAAATTATTGTTATTGTTACACCAATAACCATAGAATGAGTACATTCTTTATGTAACAATAACAACAGTCAGCAAGCCACATAATTGATCTATTTAATTATTGCAATTGTATAACATAATATAATAAGTAATAACAATAAGTCAGCAGTTATACGTAATCGTTCTACATAATTGTATAATTATACTTTGATATGTACTACCTACTTGTTAAAAAGCTTGGTCTAATTAGATCAAGGTATAAATAATGTACTTTTGAAGAGAATAGACTTTACTACTGTTAGTAGTATCAATTCGTAAAGAGTTGTGCTCACTTCAGCAATGCTTAAGAATGTTTTTCCAGTTGTTTTTTATTATAAATTGTTTGAAATAAATGCTATTATTTTACTGCGTATATTTTTTCAAGCCTTTTTCCAAGTAAAAAACCTTTATTGTCGATTGGAATTTTTTTAAAAACAGTTTTACTATTCTGACTTGGCTATATATGCGTGTAAATCGTAATATAACAGTCCATAGGATGACACATAGATGTCGTCACTAGAATTTTTTCCGTATGATTTTTATTTAGTACAAACTTATGGTACAAACCTTCAAACGATAAGTACATAAATTTGACAGCAATCTGACTATTAATTCGTGTGTTATAGCATTTTGTGTGAAGCAACTTTTGTTGAAAAAAAAATGGAAAAAGTGAATTTCGAATTTTAATAAAGCATTGCTTTTTGATGAAAAAAATACAGTGGAAACCAAACAATGGCTTGATAAACATTATCCAAACTCTGCTCCATCGAGACAAATGGTAGAGAAATGGATTGCTGAATTTAAACGTGGTCGTATCAGCACAAATGATGCAGAGCGCAGTCGACGCCCAAATGAGGCTATTATTCCAAAAAACATCAAAAAAATCCATAAATTGGTTATGAACGATCGCAAATTGAAGGTGCACGAGCTAGCTGACACTGTAAAGATATCAGATGGTAGTGTTTTTACCATTTTACATGCACATTTGGGTATGCGAAAGCTCTGTGCAAAATGGGTGCCGCGTGAGCTCACAGTCGACCAAAAATAACAACGAGTCGATGCTTCAGAGGAGTGTTTGGCGCTGTTAAGCCGCAAAAAAATGGAATTCTATCGTCGATATGTGACAATGGATGAGACATGGCTTCATTATTACCCACCAGAATCCAAAAGACAGTCATCGCCCAAAAAAACAAAATTAAGATTATTTTCTGTTTCAGTATTCTTTGGTAAATGTAGCTGGCCTAAAACGATAAAATGTTATTCTGAATTACGTTTACACTTATTATTTACCTACCAGAAACTAATTTATGATAAAATTCTGTGCTTTCAATTACTCCTCCATCAGACAGTCTTCCATTTTTTCCCACATCGACAAAAATAAATTCATAGTTAGAATTGACGAGTGCCATCAAAGCAATACTATAAAAATTCTTATAGTTATAATACTGTGCTCCTGAATGAGGGGGAGGTACAATGCGTATATGTTTGCCATCTAGAGCTCCTCCACAGTTTATAAATTGCCATTTATTTTTAAAACCAGTCGCTACTTTAATCCAATCCTGCTGCGTAGATGGAAACTAAAATTATAAATTTATTCTATTCTTTTAGATATCTGCAGATGTGTCAACGCGACCTCCTTCAACATCTCGTCCACTTCCAACAAGTTCATCTGTGCCAAATAAAAGATTCAAGAGTTTTAAGCAAAATAAATCTCAGGTAGACTTTATGAATTTCTGCAAAGATCAGCTTCAAAAAAATGATTTAAATATTACATTTACAAAAAAACTTAAGAGAATGAACCCGACTCAGGCTATTTACGCAGGAATGCTTATAAATCAAATCGTTAATAAAGGGTTGTTAAAGGAATTGACCAATACAACCGTTATAACAGATCAATCAACATCAGCACCAGCCACACCCTTTTCACCATATAGTGCTGCTTCATCAAATACTTCCCAGCAAGCCACCACATTAGAATTACATCCCACATGTTTAACTAATTACTATGAACAGGCTAGCAATACTATTTATTAAATATATTGTATTTGCTTTCAGTAAAAGAGATGTTTAGGTTTAGGTTTTGTTTAATAAAGATTAGTCTTGCCTTTAAATATGTTTTTCTTAATACGTTATATACATGTCTCAGGTATAATTTTACATAAAGATGGTGCGGATATTCCTGTTGAAAATTTCAAGTCTTCAAAAGAACGACCTGTAGCCAAATATCTCAATGTAGTTGTTAGCCTCTCCTCAGCACTTATACTCTCACGCATTTTTGTATTTTGGTTAGAAATTATTGGAGAAACTAAATCCAACAAAATGCGAAATGTTTCAAAATCCATTCTCAAATAATTTTTGAAATCTCCGGGAAAATGATCACGCAACTCATGTACCAGAGGCATATGCCCAAATCTCCTGCGGTTTTCCAATCAAGTTTTTACCCAACACTTTCTTTGTCTCTTATTATTCGTAATATTCAGATACACAGCCAAGCACAAAACCACTTTTAATTTCCGTTCTATGTTATCCATTTTAGGAGAAAAAACGCCTTTAAAACTGTTAAAAATTTCAAGATTCCACGAGCCACGAATATCACGCGGGAAACTAGGCGCTTTTCAATTTACATTAGCAGTTTTAGCATGCGACGTTTCACGCCACAGGCAAAAACCATGTGATGAAGCGTTGCAATTATTTAGGAATAAATTTTTAAGACGCGACACTCCCAACCGCGCGAAAATACGTATGATTGGAACGGGGCGCTCCAATCGCGCATGATAGAGCCTAAGTGTAAAGGTACCTATTAATTAAGAATTAACCTTTATTTACTAAATCTACACACACCGAAGACACAAGGTTAGTTTGATGATTCATAATGTTTTGAACAAGTTTTACAGATCCATCATTTATTTCAATATGTAAAAAAACAAAATCATCCACACGGAGAGGAAGTTGTACGTTTCCAAAGCTACGATTTTTAATATTATTGAAGTTACTTTCAACTGCACTAGAAGATCGAATCAGAGATGCTCTAGAAAAATGCTTTTGCATCCAAAGAGGAATTCGATTCGACAGTTTTAGGAACTCAGCAACAAATATTGGTAGCCATTGTTGATTACCTCTGTTTCCTATCTCGTCTGAGTTTTCAACTAGTTCCTTGCATTTATCTGCAATACCTTTTACCCAAAGATAAAATTTGTCACATTTAAGGTATTCTCCATCAATGTCTTCTATTGTGATGGTACTTTCTGCCCTATCCGAAACTTGCTCAATTGTACCAGTAGCTACTCGTCATTTTAACCATGTTTTTTTAATTTCACAAGAAGTTGGTCTTCCTGCTTCATTTTCCCCCTCTGTACCACTATAAGCTACCGTAAAGATTGCTTCCAAAAGGTTTTGTAAATCTTGAATTTCATTTGTTTTAATAATTTGGCCTATAGCTCGAAGATAGAACTGCCTGGTCAGTGGATGTTGATTTTTAAAGCAGTTCCAACTGGTAATCAATTTAACTATGTGGGCAACATCACATCTGATATAACAGTTTTCTTTTAGATCCACTACATGAAACAGAACATCGTAACAGTGGGTTGTGTATTGCAATAAAGATTTTGAGTAGGTACAAAATGCGTCAATAGATGCATATTGAAGAGCAAGCTGTAAACTACTTCATCTGGTCTTTGAGCTCCACAAGAAAGCCAAGTTTCCAGCCATTTAGTAATTGTAATAGCATCTTGTCGTTCACTCAGCATATTTGCAACAATATTGTGTTTTACATTGCTTATCATTTATTGCTATATCATACAACATTATATGTTTTGTTTTTTCACCTGATGCCTTTCGAAATTTTGAAACAACTGAACCAGTCGCATCAATCGCAATACAACTATGGCTATACTTATTATACTACACACCACGATAACTGAAAATGACCTGAGAAAGTTTGCGGTTTTGGTGGTTGAGTTCTACAGCTACACCCCAATAAAGAAATTAAAAAGAGACGCACTGGTGGGTGAAAAACAGGCCCGTATTTAGAAAAATTATTATAATAAATGAAATAATACATAAATAGTAAAAGTAACAATATTTTGCTATTTTATTCAGCAATTTTTGGAAAGTATTGGAACAATAGCTATATATAATTTTACCTGCGTCAATTTTTGTATCTGTATACCGGAGAGGGCCAAAAATTTGAGTACGGATGGTGTTAGCATTGACATCTTTAAATACTGTAATAAATCATATTTGCAAGTTTGGGTAAACAACCGTAACCATAAGGTACTTGGCCCTCGCCTGAGGCCTTTCAGTTATCGTGGTGCAAACTATATACACATGTATTGGTGTACTTGTCCAATAAAATACATAAAATGGACACAAACCAATGTTTCTAATAGCTCCTTTAGACTCTGCGTGTGATTTACTTTTTAAAATAGCCATGATAGGATCTTCGTCAAGCCTTTTACTTTTCAGAACATTATGTTTTGCTACTCGCAAGGTATAGTAACACAAATTCTGTAAGGCTATATGGCACCAATAAAAGTAGTTGACCACCGATAAACACTTCTTTTGTGGAATCTGCAAATCGACCCAGGCCCTGTAATAAATCATGTTTCGAATACTTGTGTACAGGTCCGGATTCGATCAGTATGGGTTAATACAATAAACGCAATATTTTTTTAAACGGAAATACTTATTGTCCACACATAAGTTGGAAATTCCTAGAAAAATACGGAGACCTGAGGAGCACATTCTATAGGGCCCAAAAATATATGGAATTTTTATAATTTTATGTTTCGGTAAATTTTTTAAAATCCCACCCTGGTCGAAGAAATAAGGATAGAACGATAGGAGCTGGTCTAATGGTTTACAACCAGAAAATGTTGTCTATTGTATACGAGTTAGCTTTAACATAATGGAAGAGTTTTATTAGTGCCATATAGCCTTAGAGAATTTGTGTTACTATACTAGCATTAGGTAAATCCACGGGCTCATTATCACCAAAACCCATTTCACTGCTTGCACAAACATTTCTGTATTTTGTTGCAGGAGTGTTTGACAGTTTTAGGAAATTACCTAATTCTTTGCGCCTCTTTCCAGTTAATGGTCGTTTAGCTTTAGTTGGACTGTCACAAATATTACCAGTGATCTTAAAATTAATAATTACTGATTGTCCCTGTAATGGGACAATATTTTCGATAAAGCCATGTAAATTTCCGTCACAGACTTTGTAATAGCCTGAAAAATTGCAAAGTGTTTAAGAGAATTTGGATACACTTTGGCTCTTTTAAACATAAAAACGCAAAAATATTTCAATTTATTAATCAAAATATGTGACCAGTTGTGTCCCTCAAAGTTATGGTAGGCTCGAGATGAATGCATATCATGTTTTTTTGACAATCTATACTTTTTAACAACAGGATGCATTTGCTGGTACTCCATGGGCGTTAAAATTATTTCAAATTTATATGATAGAGATTCAGCGGTACTACTACTACTAGTATTAATGTCGTCTTCTGTATTCGTTTCTTCGCTGTGGTCAACTTCCTCACTGAGCTCTCTTTCATATATACATTTTTTCATTTGTCGATCTGTTAGACCTAAAATGTTTGATAACTGATAATAGTTTTTCATTACTGCGGTATATAATCCATTTGCAGATATTGATTGGTTAAGATCTCTTGACATCTGGTTCCATGTTTCACTATTCTTAGAAATTACATTACCATTTTCAGTTATCAAACTTGTTTGATATCTTTTAACAGTATCTTGGATCTGTTTGATTTGTTCGTTTGACTTTTTTCCCCCATTAAAGGGCCCCATAGACATCTTTTTTTTCGACCGTTTTAACCGACGTGTAAGTCGGATGGAACGAACGGGCAAGAAATCCGATGTGTATGTGCGAAAACCGTCGTACTTAACCGTCGTTCCAGAATATCAGAGCAGTTTGATTTCTGTCCGGTTTCCCGCCATCCGGTCGGGTAAACACGATGTGTATGGGCGAAAACCGCCGTGTTTTGTCAGTGGCGTTCTTGATAGCAGTCTCAATCAGTCTGCAGTCAGTTGTTTATTATTTTAAAAATGGGTGATCTTCGTCATATGAATAAGTGCAAATGCTTCATCTCCCACAAACACAAATGGAAGGGGCTGTTCGCTATTTTGTGGTTTACATGGTGGAGGTATATGAAGAGTATGATTTTTCAGTTTCTCATAGAAAGTTGTGTTTTCTATCACACCACCGTCAGATACTCTGCCGTTTGTACCAAAGTGGACCATTATAAACTCATAGTTTGCGTTAACTATTGCCAAAAGTACAAGGCTATTTCTACTCTTGTAGTTCCAATAAAAGGAGCCACTATGGGGTGGTGGAACTATAGTAACATGCTTCCCGTCCACTGCTCCCAAACAATTGGGAAAGTTCCATCGATCCTCAAAATTTCTGGCTACAACTTTCCATTCCTCCTCGGTTTTAGGAAACTGCAATACAAGGACACAATTACTTACATGTTACATTTTCATTTTGTAGAGTGAAGCTGAATCCACGCAACATGAACCATCCGACGATGCAGCATCACAACTGTTTGAAGATACAACTATGTCTCCTCAACAATCGGATGTTACTATCATGTCTCCAACAACTTCTATTGACCCAACCGAGCAGGTTTCACAATTCACCCCAAAGGTGTCATCCATTGGTCCTTCACGTGCTAGACCTTCAGCGAAAAGACAAAAATGCAGAGCTGATCAGGTGTTGGCAACAGTTCAGCAAAAATTAAATGAACCACAGCCAGTTGAAGACCAATTTGACATCATTGGGAAAAATATTGTTCATAAATTGAGAACCTTGCCACAGGAAACTACAATAATAGCAGCAAAATGTGTAATGGACGTGCTGTACGAAGCCCATTTAGGTAACTTGCACAAAGATTCCCGAGTGAATATTCGACGTGAAAGCTGTTTCACTGGAAGCACAAATAATTCACAAGGACCTGGTCACGCATATATCCCACAAACTCCACATCCAGGCTTTCAACCACAATTTGATCACGCCAAGACCGCTTTACAGACTTTACCCAGCATCGCAGAAGGAGTATATCCAGTACACACTCAATATTTTGAACAATCTCTTCATACATACCCTGAACGTGACGGAAGTCAGTACACTAATCTGCGTTCCTATGTCTCTGGATATGCCCCCAATCAATGCAATTAATAAATTTCGATGCAATTTAATAAAAAATTCAATAAAATTAACAACTTATTTCTTCTTACCTTTCAACATATAGCTTCGCAGGTCTCCGGTATTATACAGTCATACAAAAAAAGTATCCGTACGTCTACATTTTATCAATAAAATTGTGGACAGAATCACTTCAATGTTTTTTATTCAGAAATTCTCAAGTTACTCATAAAAAGTACTCGTATTTTATGTAGGAACATGCATTATAATCAAAACAGCTCGTCTATATATCGTTTATTTGAAGAGTTATCAATTTCCCAGAAAAATCTATCACAAAAAAGTATCCGTACGACTGGTGTTATGTATTGGATTACACAAATTATTTTCCTTGGATATTTTATAATTGGGTTTAGTATATATCGATATTCTCTGTAAATCTAAGTTGTGTCTATCATTGAGCATTAAAACAAGAAAATGGGCAGAAAAGTAGTGAATTGTCTCATGATTTAAGAACTCTGATAATTAGACTGCATTGTGAAGGTAATTCGATGCAAAAAGTTGCTGATATCGTGAAAAAATCTAAATCAACCGTGCAATATGTCATCGAACACTATAGAACTTATGGTACAATACAAAGCAATCCCAGAAAAGGCCGCCCAAAAGTGTTCAATGAAAGAGAAGAACGTTATATTTTAAAAGAAATTAAATTGAATCCTCAAAAATTAATCGAATTGTCCAACAGCGATTAAATATTCATTGTAATGACGAGTCCGTGAGAAATGTCCTAAGGAGAAATAATTGCCACGCTAGAAACATCCGCAAAAAGCCCTTTATATCCAAAAACAATAGAAAGAAACGACTAGCATATGCAAACAAATATATTTTAAAGGAGAACGACTTTTGGAAAAGTGTCATCTTTAGAGACGAAAGTAAATTTAATATCTGTGGTAATGATGGGAAGCAAAAAGTCTGGAGAAGACCCAATACCGAGTTGGAATTGAAGAATTTAAAAGGAACCATGAAACATGGAAGTGGTTCTGTAATGGCCTGGGGGTGTATGTCAGCGGCCGGTGTAGGAAAATTAACTTTTGTTGACACTACAATGGACAGCCGAACGTATTTAAATATTTTAAAGTCTAATCTCAAACAGAAATTAGGAATTAATAACTCATTTACTTTTATGCATGACAACGATCCTAAACACACCTCAAAAATTATGAAAGAATGGTTACTATATAACTATACTATATACTATATAACAACATTAGATCATCCTCCACAATCACCGGACTTAAATCCCATTGAGCATCTGTGGGAAGAATTAGAGCGGAGAATTAGGAAACATTCGATTAGTAATAAAAATGAATTGAAAAAAGTAATACAAGAGGAATGGGAAAAAATACCACCAACAGTAACGGAAAACCTAGTCAGTTCTATGGGGCGTCGACTTGAGGCAGTTGTCAAAGCTAAAGGGAACCAAACTAAATATTAAATAACTAAATTTCATTATTGTTGTGCTTATTTCTAACAGTTACACAGTATGTTAGATAAATAACCGAACTTTTAATTTAAATTATACCGTACGTTTTGCCACATATTGAAAATAGCAGCTTTAGACAGAGACATCTTTTGTCTATCAAATGCAATTAAATTTATGAAAATCGGATGACAGGTGTCAATCCTGCATCCATTTTAATAAGAGTGTATATGGTGCTTATGTCGTAAAAATACAATGGAACAAAGAGCAAATATTAAATTTTGTTTTAAGCTGGGAAAAAAATTTGTTGAAACGTTCGAAATGTTAAAAGAAGTTTATGGTGATGACTGTATGTCCCGTACACAAGTTTATACGTGGTTTACAAGATTTAAAAATGGTCGTGAAGATTTAAATGACGATCCAAGGCCTGGACGTCCAGAATCAACAAATCGCGCTGAATTGGTTACAAGAGTCCGTGAAATCATTGCTATCGATGGCAATATGACTGTAAGAATGTTGGCTGAAGAGCTAAATTCAACTACTTTCACAATTTGGAAAATTTTAACTGAAGATTTGGGTAAAAGAAAGGTCTGTGCACGTTTCGTACCACATCAGTTAAATGAAGGCCAAGAAATCGCTCGTGCAGAGTATTGTAAAGACGTTATTAAAAGTGCTGAAAGCGATACGGATTTTCTTGATTCCATTATAACCGGTGATGAAACATGGTGTTTCAAATATGATCCTGAGACTAAACGCCAGTCTGCAGAATGGAAGTCATTTGGTGAGCCAAAACCGAAAAAATTGCGATTTCAAAAGTCTCGAATCAAGACAATGTTGATTACCTTTTATGATTCTAATGGTATTGTCTACAAGGAATTTGTTCCACAGAATCAAACAGTCAATGGGGAATATTATTTAGGTGTTTTACATCGTTTGTGGTCAAGAATTGTTCGAATCAGACCCGAATATCTAGCAGGAAAACAGCTGTTTTTATTGCACGATAATGCGCCACCGCACAAGACTTTAAAGGTGCGCGAATTTTTGAACAAAAAACAAATTTGTGTGATCGACCACCCTCCGTATTCACCTGACCTATCACCGTGTGACTATTTTCTTTTCCCCAAATTGAAAATTGCGATGAAAGGAGCGTTTTATGAAGATGTTCCAGCCATACAAGCTGCCGTGACACAGGTGCTAAAGAACATTCCCAAAAGCGAAATTAAA
>JAEDXX010000617.1:0-20376 GCA_021725515.1 Epicauta chinensis
TACGGCTTTTATGCCAGCTTCCCAGTATCCACCGCGATGTGGGGATTTGGCTGGGATTAAGAACCATTTTATATTATCGTGTGTTAGGTTTTGTATGACGTTCTGTTCAAAGTCTGACGTTTTGAATAATTGTTTTAGCTCGCGATTAGCTGCTGTAAAGTAAGTCGCATTATCGGAATATATTGAGGCAACCTTACCTCTTCGCGCCATGAATCGTTTTAAAGCAAATAAAAAACTTTCCGCAGTACAGTCATGCATCAATTCCAAATGGATTGCCTTTGTCGCGAAACATTTGAAAAGGACAAAATAGACTTTTATTGTTTTTTTGCTCCGTCTTCCGCCTTCCTTGATTATTATGGGACCTCCATAATCAGCGCCACAATGTAAAAATGGTCGCGATGGATTAACGCGTGCCGGTGGTAGATCTCCCATAAATTGATTTTCTGTTATTGTAACTGAAGTTCCGGTGGGGATGATCATGAAGTATGAATGAGTGTATGGTATGAAAGGGCGGAGGGACGTGATGAAGTTATGCTAAAAAGACGTTCCATTACGTTTCTCCAATGTGTGGAGGGGTTTTTAGCCGGTAGGGGTCCGGCACTACATCTCGACACTAGCCGGGTGGTGTCCATGAGGATTTTCCCCTCCAATACGTAAAAGAAAGGGTTTATATATGTGCGACGCTTCTTTAAAAAAACAAATTCCATTTTTACTCGGGTAAAGTGTCAGTAGTATAGTAATGCCGATTCTGGCTCACTTGTCCTTTGTGCGCATGCGCAAAGGCGGGAAATTCAAATTCCGCAAATATCAGTGGTACCAACTGAAAACCGAAATTTTTTGGTGTTCAGCGCTACTGCGCATGTCTACTTGAGTATTGAGGGTATATATACTGCAGCGAAATGTGGAAATATTCATTTGACGTTCAGACTTGAATATAAATATATTTTGAGTACAATGTCGTCTTTATTACAAGATATTAACGTTTCTTTACATTTGAAACCATTTGTAAACATTAAAAAACTAAAAGTAGGTGATAAGTTCCAAATTGTGTCGTTTGAGAGGATTCCTACAAAATATGGCGATAAAGTGGTTGTGGAATGTGAGGACTTCAAGACTATATTGCCTCATCGATTTACTGAAAAATTCTCGGAGGAAGCAGTTGATGATTTAAATGATGACTTCTCCAAAGGAAGGATAATTCACTTGGTTAGTGAGGGAGTGGTTGGTGAAACAACAAATGTTAAATTTGTTGAAGATTGAATGTAGATTATAAGTATTTATGGATGACTTTTAACTGTTTTTGCAAATAAATAAACACATTTATTCAAAGAAATTTCGTTGCCTTATTTATCCTAAATGTATTTTTTCATAATAAATCTGAAGTATATAAGAGAAACGGATTCACTCTGTTAATGTTGCTTCAAAGATTGACTGTATTAAAAGAGAAGTTTCTAAAAGTTGATATTTGATTTAAAGTTTAAAATAATATATATATATATATATATATATATATATATATATATATATATATATATATATATATATATATTAGGGTGGTCGTTAAAAATTAAATTTTTTCAGCCGCCTCAAAAAAACCTTCCTTTTGATGAGAAAATACAGGGGAATTTTTTTCTTTTTTTTGGACAACAAGAACACGTGCCGCACGCCCTTTGAAGATTATTTCTTCATAAAATTACAGTTTTTTCAAAATATCTCTTAAAGTAGACGGATTTGAGAAAAAATCATTGAAAGCAATTTCATAGGAAATAAAATTCTCCACAAAAAAGGTCTCATTTGATTTTTTCAGAAACTTTATATTTATGGAGATATTTTCAATAATCGACTTAATAACTCCATAAAATCAAAATTTTCAGACGTATAAACATATTTTTTTCGGAAATAAAAACCATTAAATTAATTGTTGTAAATGTGACTTAAGTTACAAAATGGTTTTTATTTAAGAAAAAAATACGTTTATATGTCTGAAAATTTTGATTTTATGGAGTTATTGAGTTCATTATTGAAAATATCTCCATAAATATGAACTTTATGAAAAAATCAAAAGAGACCTTTTTTGTAGAGAATTTTATTTCTATGAAATTGCTTCAATGATTTTTTTTCAAATCCGTCTACTTTAAGAGATATTTTGAAAAAACTGTAATTTCATGAAGAAATAATCTTCAAAGGGCGTGCGGCACGTGTTCTTGTTGTCCAAAAAAAAAGAAAAAAATTCCCCTGTATTTTCTCATCAAAAGGAAGGTTTTTTTGAGGCGGCTGAAAAAATTTAATTTTTAACGACCACCATAATATATATATATATATATATATATATATATTATAGCGTATTGGAGGGGAAAATCCTCATGGACACATGCGATAGTTAAGGCGTAATAAACCACCCATAAAAATTGGGTCCAAAAAAATTATATCCTGGGGAAAAGTAACCATGAAAAACAATTTATAATGGAATTCTTTTTATTTAAATTAGAAATTGAAAAATAAAACAAATAAATTTTTTTCGATAAAGGGAAAAAATTTTTTTTAATCATTTTTAAGGGGGGTCCGTCGTACTCCGGTCTCCTCTACTTGAAAATATATCTAGGTATAACGTGTATTTTTCTTAATCAAATACTATTTTATGAACTTCTATAAAAACGGAAAAATTATTAAAAACTTACAAATTAAAATAAACAAATCGTATCTTGTATCTAGATACGAAATTTAGATACATGTGACTAGATACATTGCAGCACTGGATTTAGTAGTTGTTAGAATAGACCCGAAATGCATTAATTAAAAATTGACATATTTTGCCGTATTTTAAGAATTTTTGGAAATATTATAAATAAAACTATTCTTGTTTTTGTATTTTATTTTGTTTATATCTCAAATATTGCCGTCTTAAGTCTGGGCCTCATGAGCCAAAACCTTCATCCACCACTGAAGATAGAGAGAAAATAGAAAAGAGTCGTTACAATGGAAGTGTAAATCCTATTCACTCTTGGTCATCTTAATAAGTGTGTCGACTTTGCTTTATGGAACGACACCCATTGAGGTGAGTAAGAATTTACATACGACATACCAAACATCAGCTATTGATGTGACTATTATGATTTACGTCTACGTGTAATGTGCTAAACAAGGACAGAGATTAAACAAAGAAATATCTTCGTAAACGACTAGAATTGTGGTCAATTGTTTACATCAAACAATTTTAGTGGCAAAATAAAAAACGGCATAATAAAAGTAGTAAATGTGCGAAACAGTATTCTAAGTAGCTCCAAACTTATTGAAAGGACAAGAAAAAAATCATAGTAGAAATGAAAATATTTCTTTATTCAGGTGTGGTGTGGGTACTATTACATCTCAGGTGCTCAATAATTCTTATATTTTGAAACAGCTGTAATTTCTCGGATAATCTGAAAATTATTATGCTTATGTCTGTGCTTTATACTTTTTTGAAGCTTTTTCTATTATTTTCATAAAATGATTATAAATCTTCTTTGAGATGATGTTACAACTTTTAACTTGTTAGAAAATTTTGCTCTAATGTTTTTAATGCCATAAAATAAGTGTAGGCGCCATTAAAAGCCTGAAAATAAAATAGAATCAGTAATATTAAGTTTCTACCAATAAAAAATTATACTAACATTTGCACAGGTTTCCATACTAACAATGAACATGTGTCGATAGTAAATTACGGTGTCTTTCTGGGAACGTGTCATCATAATTTTTAATGAATTTCGAATTGTCGGTGATGAACAGTTATACCATTTTGTATTATATAAGCAGTATGATGTGTTGGAAAACTTGAAAATGGTATAAGAGATGTAAATAAGTAATAGTAATAGTTAGTGATAATAATTACTTCTTCTGTCAATTTGGCAGCTGGCCAACAATAGCAAAACAAAAGTTCAAATGCAACTGTATAAATATAACAAGATGCAGTCATAATGTCAAATGCATTCTTTGTCCGACTGATGAAATATAATTCAAAGCAAACCGTTGTAACAAAAAACATAGATTGCACGAAACCAATGGAACCGAAGATGCAATTTGCATTTTTAAAATAACTTGAAAGAAAACATATCAAAAATTAGTACCCTCAAACGGAAAATAAACAAAAGCATGAAATTTAATTCACGTTGATACAATATGGTAGCATCAACTAAAAGTTGCTCTGAGAATGTCTTTACAAGAGGTCGACTACTAAATTCGGTACAAAGTAGAAACTAATTGCTATGTCAGTGCTGCCTTGGTAGTAAAGCTACCCCTCCTCGCCACTTTGGAAGATGATTTACTGGTGGAAATGACACGTTTAGCTGCATAAGTGACTGAGGAGATTGACGTTTAAATCTGTAAGAACCACAAAATGACACCACAATAGAATTGGTAATAAAAGATTTTATGGAAAAGCTGATAGATTGCACCATAGTAAACCTCCCAAAAATGTAGTGTTTGGAATAACCAGATGAGTTTTGTAAAATTTAGAAAATGTCACCCAAATAGCTACTTTTTCAACTCCAATCTTGATTCTCTTTGAAGGAAACGACAAGTGACTATAGTCTAATAAAAATGTTGTTTTATATTATTAAGAAATACACCTTCTACACAGTGATTTTGATAATTAAAGGATTATAATTGTAGTCAGTTATACCTACTATATACAATTTTATACAATTTGCACTAGACAAGTTATTATTTATATTATTTTTGGGATATTTAAAACAGGACAATCTGTCACCATTTCCATAAAATCTTCTGTTACCAAATCTATTGTGGAGTAAACGTCAATCTCCTAAGTCATTTATCCAACTATATTGTATGTTAAAAAAGGGTGAAATGACCTAATAAAATCTCGTAAAAAAGATCGCAACGTTCATATTTTGAAAACTCAGTTAGCCTCGTTCTAGAGACGACAACTTATTTCACCATGCAACCGAAATAACATCGGTTACTAGAGACTAGTCTAATTATCACAGGCAACATCTCCTACAGCGCTTGCGTGCATCTATTTTATCATAAGATATTCTATTTGTGGCCAATTTCATTATATGATTTAACTTGCCTTATTATGATTTGAAGGTTTATTCTTCAAAAACAATAAAAGAAAAGTATTTTTGTTTTGTTCTCTAGGTGCTATTGTTTAATAAAACGAACCAAATGATAAATTTAATTTTTATTAAAAACTAAAATAACAGAATTGAGATAACTGATTAAACTATTGTAATATACCTATATTCAAAAACTGAACAAGGTTCTTAAAAAAGTACAGATCGAAATGAATTATAAAATATTATAATATCTTGTAACATAAACAGGCAAAAATACACAAGCAATTAGTTGTCAGCCAACAATTGAGAATCATAATGAAACTGGCGCGCAAGCGCTGTAGGAGATGTTGCCTGTGATAATTAGACTAGTCTGGTTACTAGAGCAAAGAAGAATTATCTACTTTTGTAATTGTGGATAAAAAAATCCTAGATTAAACAGATCCTTTGTTCTCAATGCTGCCCGACCAATTATTATTAAAAAGTAATTGCATTTGCCACAACAGACTTTTGGGATCCCTGGGCTAACATTATTTATCGGCGCCTATCAAATCAGTCAAACTAGTTGCCATTTGATCAAAAAACTGTTTTCAGTGTTATAATGATTTTTTTTTAATTAATTGCGATAAGAACTTTACGCTTTGAAGAAAACTATACAGGGTATATTAAATTTATTTTTAATTTGTTGAAGTTCTAATCGCTCGGGTTTGAATAACAGTTTCCCTCGGACTTGGACACATGTGGAAACCGTTTAAACATTTGGAGGTAAGTCTTGCTAACATTTCGATATTAATTTCAGTCCCTGAAATAACAGAGGGATTTGAGACAAAATGTTAATCGATTTGACAGTCGTGGTCAAGCAAAATCTGTGTTTTTTCTAAGGAAACATGGGAATCAGTGATCTCCACCCACATTATAAAGGTCACCACACTATACGAGGAAGAGACAAAAATATTTTGTAACCAATAACATTGATTTATAAACGTGATTTATAAACGTGGTAACTTCTTACAAGAGAGCTAAAAAATTTAGCAAAACTTCACCCAAAGAGACAAATGCCAGAAAGTGAAAATAAATGTAAGAAGGATAGAAGTGTAAAATTGTAAAGAATTAAAGCAGAATTATTATAATAATAATGCAGTCAACTATTGGCATCTTTTAATTTCAATTCAACAAACCTTATCAACAACACCGTTTGATTCCTAATTGATTTGAGGACCAAGTAATAACTTTCAAGTTCGAGTGTGCCAAAAATCACTAATTATAACACAAATTATTATTATAATTACTATACGACATCAAATTAGCAACTGCTTTTGAGTTTTCAGATTTCAAGGTAAATTTCTTATTAGAAAACATCCTTGTTGTGAAAATAGAACATTTTATTTTTCCTTTTATTTATTTGTTCAGTGGTGAATCTCTAAATCGTACCTTAAAAGCAACTTAGTTTTTGTAGAGAATCTTATTTCTATGAAATTGCTTTCAATGATTTTTTCTCAAATCCGTCTACTTTAAGAGATATTTTGAAAAAACTGTAATTTTATGAAGAAATAATCTTCAAAGGGCTTGCTGCACGTGTTCTTGCTGTCCAAAAAAAAAAGAATTAAATTCCTCCGTATTCTTCATCAAAACGAAGATTTTTTTAGGGCGTCTGAAAAAATTTAATTTTTAACGACCACCCTAATATACATATAATAAACATGTAATAGCTTATATTGTATAGTAATAGATATTTTCAATTGCTTTGCAGCGTATCTCCTCTAATGAGAGCTCATACAAAGCAACGGATGATACATTCAGATTGTGTAATTAGATTTTTGCCATCTTCTTTTGTATTCGAGTTATTTCCAGTTTCACATTTTTTTACGACTTTGAAGGTACCTTATATCTTGTAGGTTTCCAAAAAAAATAGCTGTAGTTTTTTTCACTGTTTCTAATGCTGCTTTAAAAACTGATTCTATTTACCTAATTGCTCTAGTTTTCACCGTTTTTGAGATATAACACAAATTTGTGTGTTTTTTCTTTAAATAAAACTTATATTTAATTTATTGCTTTTTTTTTTCTTATTTCAATTATTCATTCGCACCCGGTTATAGTAGCTAGCAAACCTAGGGAACGTTCAAGTATTACGTAACATTGTTACCAGGGGTGGGAGGGGTTAAGTCAAGCATTATAAGTGCGATATGCTGACGACGGATGTATAAATACATTGTTACGTAACATTATGTAAATAAATATCGATAAGTATCAATAATCAACTAGTATTAAAATTTACAAAAAATAATTCATAGCAATTGAAACAACTAATTTTACAATAATATAAAAAATATATTACAATAAAATCTAAAAATCTTATTTACTTCCAAAACAGTAATGTTACATAACTAGTCTTTGGGGGGCCGGGGAAAAGTCCCAAAAATGTTACGATACGTTATAATTGGGTAGGGAGGGCGAAAAATTTGCAAAAAAAACGTTACGTAATATTTGAACGTTCCCCTACCTACACTTTCGGCAGTTGCATATCAAATGATTCTATTCGGACAATTGAACATTCTCATTTCGAAATGTAGTAACCGAATTGAAACGACCAGTCAAAACACAACAAAAGATACGTATAGATATATCAATTAAATAAAAAACATGCGAAAATGATAATGGTTTTATAATTCCAAATAATATAATAATTTCCATTCAGAATAAGATGGGCGGTTTACTTCGAAAGTGGTACAAGCCCATTAAAAAAAAGATAAACATGCCTCATAATATATGATCGATTTAGTGATAAATTTATTACGTACAGCAAGCTAATACTTCATGATATTATTTAATAGTAGGTAATACTTGATGATTCTATAATTTAATAAGAGTATAATATTAGTATAGTTAATAATTTATTTTATGATATATGCAGGATCGGACTGGCAATGTGATTATACGGTTTCGAATCAACAGTTATCAAATACAGCTTATAATGATCGAAAATAAATATCAACCGAAACCACCCAGGTAGGAACTCGCAATACTCACAACGGGGCCGGTTGTTAATTGCCTAGCCTTGGGGTACAAGCTTGACCCAAGACTTGGTCAAGTTTCTACGCCAATGCACAACCAAGATAAGCAAACAAAAAAATGTTCACTACAATTTAAATCGCTTTTTAATAGAAAATCAATCGTTTGTTAAATTGAATTGGCTTTTATATTATTTTGAGTTGTAAAAATCGACTTGAATTTTTTCATAGATTTTTTTAATTTTTCGATTTTTTTTTAATTTCAGTTCAAATTGAAGTATTATTGATTTCTCTTTTTATTAGAAAACTCGAGTTTAGATTTTGTAGGAGATAGACTATATAGACAATATCGGAGGAAAAAAGAGAAGACGATCTGTCAAATTTTGTCCTATCCGGCTTCATCTCTAAAGCATTGGAGAGGTGGAAGGTTAGCAATCTATATCCTTTATATCACTGGATAGAATTCATGTTTTGGTGTAGGACAAAACAGACGGATAATTTCAACTACGTTTTTGAAACTTTGAAAATGTAGTAGGTACAAGAAAAAACCTTATTTCTGAGTTTATTTTTTGTAATTGAGGTTGTTAAAGTTTTTTCTGATTAATTAATGTTTTTTTTTAATAATATTTTAAATTTACCAGTATTATTTTTGTCAGTTCTTTTCAATACTCTAATTTGCGCTCAATTACACCATTTTTATTGATAAAAAGAGTACCTGTACTAAAAGTGAATTCAATAAGTTATTTATTTGTTTAACACTAACTGTCAAAGTGGTACTTTATCGACTAAATGCTTGCCGGTAAAGTAGTTTTTTACACCACCTTAACGGTAAAGCGTTAATTTTCCCACCTCAACGGTAAACTAATGACTTTACCATCGAGGAGAAAAAAACTTCAACAATAACGATATAAACCATATTTTCAGTTTAATAATAATAGTAATGATAATAATAATAATAATAATTAAAATAATAATTGTAATAATATGATAATAATAATAAATTAAATAATTAATCAGTTTTAATGAAATAATAAAAATTAAGATTATTGGTCATAATATTAATAATAATAATAATAATAATAATAATAAAATCAAGAAACCTAAACATAATTTCAATTGTCTTTCACATATAAACAAACCAAAACAAATGCTAGTCGCTTAGGGAATCATAGCAACCAACAGCCTTTGATACCTATACGTGAGTTTAATATAATAACTTCCATATTAGAAAATTGTAAAAACTAAAAATAATTTAAAAGAGTTTTAAAAGTTAGTATTAAACAAAACCTTGTACTGTAGCTTTATTGTAAGTCCCTTTATCCACTCGCGGATTTTATGCGCTCGTGGATAAAGTATGACTTTATCAACCTTGTAAATAGTTATCATTGTTCGCTTTTGTCAACCGTAAGTAATGCCTTTTTGATTAAATTTATTTTGTAAATTTTAAGAATTTTCAGTGTTCGACATTTAAAGGACTTTTTCTTAATTCTTTTCAAATATACTTAACATATTGAAAATTTTACACCGTTTAAAAGAGAATAAAAAGCACTATCGAAATCAATAAAAAATATACAGGTTACCGTTTCAAAAAAATGTCGACGACGTCATAACTTTAAAAATATATGATGTAACAAGATGAAAAGGGTGTAGTATAACGTCAAGTTGTTAAAATCATTATATCCCTTCGAGATTTTTGTCAGAAAATTAGTTTTAAAAAAGTTATTGAATTTATCCGTTTCTTTTGTTCCATACTTTATAATATATACAGTCCCCGTTTTCCAATTATCAGAGCACAGTGCGCCTACACGCCGCATAATACCGCATTATGCGAGCCATAATAGGAACAGATTAGTTTTAAAATATACCGCCAGAGTGCATTCATTGATTCCGACTGGAAAAAAAATGGTAGGTTTTGCGTTCTTGTGTCCGTATGTAAACAAAAAAATAAATTCTAAATTATATATACAAGGAATTTAATTATATACAGGTAACTGACAACCGTTTAATTAATGATCTACTAATTGTACAACTAAATTAGTTCTTAATTTTATTTAATTTAAGTTTTAAAATGAGCTAATTTTATTGTTAATGAAATCGCAATTCCCAGATGATGGCGATTCAACTGATAATAGTACACTAAACTTATTACTTTCAAAAAAATTCGTCAATAGCGACAATTCAAAGAAAAAAAAAATGTTACTTTTCATATTAACTTGATGGTACCACTTGCGCATAACACCAGGGAGCACAGGTATTTCGAATGCTCAATTGTGCGAGGCATTGCCGTAGATGGAACATTCAATGCTGGGCATTACGCCGCATAATGCGCTTTTGTGCCGTAATTGGAAAACGGGGATTATCTTTGATATAGGGCGAAAGTTTCCGCAGCCGTTCGGAGTGTATATGTTACTGTGAAAGTCCGAAATTGGTGAATATCGACATTCACCGGTAAATGTCGATATTCACATAGTTGCTAGGTGTATGTCCGAAATATTTCATTACATTTTTTACATTCGGACCCTCACCTGTGTATGTCGACATCACAGATACGCTTGGGTGGAAGTCCGAAAGGGAGGAGCCGATAAAGAGGCGACTGGCTCTCTCCCGCCAAATCCTTTGTTTTATTGGCAATATTGAAACGGCGGCAGTTCAGCAAAGCGGGAGTTTCAAAATTGTCTGTTTAACTTACGATTTCTAGTTATTAAAAACAAAACATGAGAATAACTTATCCATTTTTTTTATTACTCTTATTTTCTTTTCTCATTTAGAATATACTATGGGATTTAAATCCTTGGTCACTCCTCTCAGAAAGAGAGGCAAAAAAGTTACGTCATCCTTGTGACGTTTTATAGCGGCTGAATTACGGAGAAAAAATATAATTCTCGGACATGTTCGACATTCACCATTAGTGCATCGTGAATGTCGACATAACCGGTGGAGGTCCGAATGTAAACAATGTAATGAAATATTTCGGATATACACCAAGCGCCTATGTAGATGTCGAAATTCACCGGTGAATGTCGATATTCACCAACTTTCGGACTTTCACAGTAACATATATATAGATTTAATAACAATGTAAAAAATACTTTTGAATATCTTTGTGGTTACAAAAATTAGAGATACGATCGATATGGCATTTGGTTATATGAGTAATAATAAAAATTCTGATGTATGATTATCCAGAAAAATCGATTAGTTTTCGAGAAAATTGGAAAAATCTTCTTCTGGGGTGTTTGAATAGCTTTTTCTCGAAAACTAATCGTTTTTTCCGGATAATCATAAATCAGAATTTTTATTATTACTCATATACCAAATGCCATATCGATCGTATCCCCAATTTTTGTAGCCACAAAGATATTCAAAAGTATTTTTTACATTGTTATTAAATCTATACAGATCTGGCGGCTCTCCTAGGTACATGGGAGAAACGTTCGCCCCTCCCATCTGTAGCACTTGGATATGAGTTAGAAGGAGATAAAGAGAAAGTAGATGGTGAAAGAATTAAAATTGCAACCACCCACCCTCAGACCCTTGACCAAACAGAATACTTTCTATTGTAACGAAAATTCCACAAATATCCCATATTTTAGAAAATGTCAACATCCACATGTTAGAGATTCGGTATCTTTGTCACACAGTATCCGAATTTCTGAAATTATAGTGAAAATTTTGAGCTAAGAGATTCGGATTTTAATGCGCAAAACCACAAAATTACCCAACAAAAGAGTCGGTAACAACAGAAGTGATATATTGCCCCTTGTAAATTTACGTGGTACGTGACATTTTGTAAATTTCACAAAATCCATCTGGTTATTTTCAAATACCACCTTTTTTTTGGATGATTTACAAGGGGCTTCTGCTGTTACAGACTCTTTTGTTGGGTAATTTTGTGGTTTTGCGCATTAAAATCCGAATCTCTTAGCTCAAAATTTTCACTATACATCCCCGATCAAACGCATCAGACAAAGAAGGGACTATTCACAAGATGCCATTATTCGTAAAATTGTAAGTATTTTCTTTGAAATAGAAAAACGGGAATAGTTTACAAATTTGGTTTTATGATAGGGTCAACAACAGTTATAGAAGAATTTAGAATCCTTACTTTATTTCTAAAGAATAAATGAATACAAAGATGTATTTTTTCAATAAAAGTATTGTATATTTATTGTTCATTTTTTTTACCCCATCTGCACTCTGCTTTTTCTCAAAATCAATCTAAATTTATTAGCCCTAAAGCAGTTGTTGAATATATAGACTTTATTTTTTTTAAATGTCCATAAATGGCCCTTGACCAATTGAACATCAACTTTATAAGAGAGGGGCAGAGAGAGAATAAATTATACCGTAGCAAATATTTCTACAAACACTGCGTGAGAGATGGCCCTTGAGAAAGTCAGACTTCTACACATCGAAACATTCGAAACATGACATTAATTAATTTCAATAATTAATAAATGATTATTCGATCGACAAATGTAGCTGATTTATTACTCTCTTTACAAGAAGCTCTTATAAAAATAGAACTTTGGTTTTTCACTCATTCGGATAATCCAAAAGAGAAAAGATATTCGAAAATCAAAATGTTTAAAAAATGATTATTCGATATTTGTTTATCGATTTAATAAAAAATTGTTGAATCTGTTTTGCAGGCAAAGCGATATTAAAAGCTTCCTCTAATTAGTCTTATTATTAACAATTAATCGAATGAAGATTGTTTTGTAAAAGAATCACGTAATAGAAATAAATGAATTAAAAAGAAAAAGTGTGTCGAGGGTGATTTCAACCTTCCTTATTTTTCAGACGTAATATTTAAAATTTCTACCTCCACCACTGTGCTATCAGTTCATGTCTTTAATATTTTCTATTTCAAAGAAAATACTTACCTACAATCTTGAGAATAGTCCCTTCTTTGTCTGATGCGTTTGATCGGGGATGTAATTTCAGAAATTCGGATACTGTGTGACAAAGATATCGAATCTCTAACATGTGGATGTTGACAATTTCTAAAATATGGGATATTTGTGGAGTTCTTGTTACAATCGAAAGTGTCCTGTTTGGACAAGGGTCTAAGGGTGGGTGGTTGCATTTTTAATTCTCTCACCACCTACATTCTCTTTATCTCCTTCTAACTCATATGCAAGTGCTACAGATGGGAGGGGCGAACGTTTCTCCTATGTGCCCAGGAGAGCTGCCAGTGCTACAAATACTATTAAAGATTTTCATAAGTTTCACTCTGAAGCCGGGTCCAGACGAGAGCAATGAGCACACACAAACAAGGTGAGCATACATAAATGCTCAAGTGTGGAGGGTTACACGAACGCGAGCGCACACAAACAACTTGATCCGGCGGCTGTCGGTTTTTTGGAATTGCTCAAAGGAAATACGCGCCTTGTGTGTGTTTCGACTTGCTCTGTCTGGACGCGTTTTGTATTAGTTTCATATGGTTGATGGTCCACATACAACTGGAGCAGTACGAACACTAAATATAACACGCACAACTAACACACTACGTTCCTGTTTACGCACACAACGAGCAGATACATATGCGTGCTCGACTTATGTGTGCGTGCTCAGGTTGTACTTGCTCTCGTCTGGACCCAGCTTGACAACGTCGCGTATGTCAAGTATCTCTTAAAATTAAAAATATGTCAGAGCAGTGACGGTATAAGGGTAAATTTATAAATTAAAAAACGTTTTGGATAAACGTTTAGGATTTCATGCATCAATTATTGATCCTCTTCTATTATAGAAGAGGGTTGCATAAAAAAATGGAAAAATAAATATCCGTTTGAATTTACCGCTCAAATATGTACATTTTTTTTTAATTTTTGAACTTTGTGTTCTTATATCTCAACAATGAAACGGTCAAAAATTTTAGGATTTTTATTTTAAGCTCAGAACAAATACATTAGTGAACACCTAGTTTTTTGAAAATTTCTATCCATTACTTTTTAAAATAAAAAATAAAAAACTTGTGAAAAACACAACCTTCCCTATGCTCTCTGTGTTAATTATCCGAACGTTGATTAAGTTTATCTCGAGTTTGAGACGGTCAATCAACTTCAAATTTTCATGGTATTTGTATTGCAGCACCATTAATGAGTATACAAAAATTTAGAACTTTCTGACACTATGCCCATAGCGGGACAACTACCTTTAAAAGGAAAAAGTACGAATCGATAGTCGTAAATAATATTATTAAGCCTTTGCACTCCGTTGTCGCCGCTACGGCGACATTACGAATATGAGCTGTAAAAATAAAAATTTACAAAACATAAAATTTTTACCTTTTTTTGAAAATTTATAAACCTGAAGTTGTTTGACATAATGTTGCAGAGAAGAAAATATTTTTATTGTAAGTAGTTTATCGCTTTTATCCAGTATTGACCATATTTGAAATTTTCGGTAAGTTTCTTCTTTAGTATTTTGTCCAAAGGCCTTTGTTTTTTAAAACACATTTCATGCGTGTAGGCATGCTTTCCACGAGATTTTTAAAAATTTGAGATGGAATATTAGCCCATTCCGCTGAAACTCTTGACCAAAGATTCTCTAAGATAGTCGGTGCGCGTTCGTATTGGGAGAGTCTTCTTTTGACAATTGCTCACAAATTTTCGATGGGATTCAAGAGGGGGCTTTGGGTTGGCCACTTCATTGTTTGGAATTCTGGCCCAGCAAGCTATTTTGGCAATGTGCTTTGGATCCCCATCTTGCTGAATAGTTATTTCTGCTGCAGGGTAAGCGCACAATAAAGTCGGGCAAATTGTTCTGCAGAATACTTAGATAGTACTCCTTATTCATAATTCCTTATATTTTAATTAGAGGACCATGGCTTTTCCAAGTGAAACATCCCCACACCATTAAACTCCCACCATCTTGTTTGACCGTTTGCTTGACATGGTGTCGTTGAATAGTTTCACCGCGCCTCTTCCAGCAATATTGTATTCCATCAGATTGGAAACGATTAATTTTTGTTTCATCTGACCATATCACTCGTTTCCAGTCATCAATTGTCCAGTTTTTGTGTGTTTTGCAAAAATTAATCCGAGCCTTCACATTCTTATCCGATAGTGCAGGTTTCTTTTTTTTCACAGCAGACACAAATCCAATTCTGTGCAAGACTCTCCTTATTGTACGGTCACTTACCGTATTGCCGAGAGCTTCGGCAGCCATTTTAGGTGTTCTGGCGTTTCTCGTTATCATATTGCGTCCCACCAAACGAGCATCTCCGTCAGAGAGCAATCTAGGCCTACCTCCTTTGTTAGCAGCCACAACCACATATCGCCGTTTTCATACAAGGCTGACAGTTCGATGGCACACCTTTAACTTTTTTGCGATACAGCGACATGAATAACCTCTTTCGCTTAATCTTACAATTTCATCTTCAAGATTTTTTGATATTTTTCTCATTTCTTTACCGTCTTAGTAAATATTGTTTAAATATGTGTTCGCCTTTCGACTTCTTACGCTTTAACGGCACAAAAATGCAGTTCTTCCTTTTACACACTCAATTACAACTAAAAGAAATTCCAATCTAATGGTACTAGGAATATATAAACAAAAAAACAAAGAGTGGACAAAACTGGATAAATGCGGTAATGAAACACATATTGTTTTTCTATGTTTCTTGAGGGAAATCATTTATTTTTTTACTTTATATATAGTAAAGATAGTACAAGATATTCAATGGAATAATTACACTTCAATATCACAAACTGCACAAAAGTTATTAATACAGTTTTAAAAATATTCAATTATGTATCCACTTTGGTCCACTACTGTATATAACTAGAACTCTCCATAACTAAGTAGCCTTGGAGTGCAAAGGGTTAATGATCATAATAATAGTAGTAGAAATACTAATAATAATATCAATGATTGTGAGAGATTTGCATCACCTTCCCCTAAAAAAATTTTTTGAATCATCTGCGTCTGGAATGCAAATAACCAATTGGAAGTATAAGAAGCTCCATCAAGAATTCCTCCTTTACGTCTTTGCTTTCCTATCAACTTAAGCACTAATTCTGAAGTTTTCATAATTTTATCGAATCTCTCGATAAAATTGAATTGCTAACGAAAAAATTATACTGGTGTTCGATCATTATTTAATTGGGTAAACTGAGTAAAGTAAAGCAAAAATGTAAAAAAATATTTAATTTTGACGAGAAAAATGTAGGCATAATTATAATAATTACATTTTTCGTTTTTTTATCAAACGTGATGTTTTATTTGATAAGTAAAATGTCGATTTCTTATAAGAACTCACATAATTGATATGGAAATAAAAATTCAAGAAGTTTCGCCATTTTGTTTTTTCGACGGTAGGTGTGTCTTGCGATTATTAGCAGGACAAACAATAGTATGGGATTGTTTAAAAGTTTTAGATAATGTTGGTTGTTGAATAAAACAATTTTGGACTTCCATTATCTTAATTTTTATATAATGTATGATTAAATAATAGTAAAGGACTTAAGTGCTGGAGAATTGTTGGTTGGTTGGATATAAAAATAATTTTACTACTGTCGATTTTAATGGCTTTGCAAGTGTGGAATTGTCAAGGTTTACCGTTAACTATTTAGGGCGGGTACTACAATGCCCAAAATATATTTTCGTTCAGTTATTTTGACATATATTCAATCTGCTTCATATTCCCCTCTTTATGGTACATTGATCCCTAGAATTCCCTTTTTCTAGTTACAATATGGTTACAATAGTTAGGCCTAGTTACTATCAGGAGTAAGTCGTAAGTAAGTTATGAAGCAATGACGTGTAGAAGAGCAGAATTCGAAAGTTATTTTGCATATTTTTTAAACTCTTTTTTTGTTCACTATAATAAACAAGTTTTTGATACAATATATTGTAGTATTCCTTTGTTTATTTACGTAATTGCAACAATAGTTTGTTGACTAGTAATAAAACCCTGAAATTTCCCAATTTTAAGGTAGATCTTTCTTTTAAAAGCGATTCTTTTTTCTAATATTGTGAATGTTAGTTTAGACTGTCGAATACTTCTTTATTTGTCATAAATTATTATTGTCATGTATTCTTTTACTACCACCAAATCAAACATTTTCGTTTTAATATATATTTCTTTGTTTATTTATACCTATAATTTCTACAACAACTCTTGAATTATCTTAAGTTCAAATCTCATTTGTCTAGACTCCATTTTTCACATTTACCTCCACCTTTTTGTCACCAGGAAAAAAGCAGCCAATAGAGAAGAGAATTAAACTTAGAATAAATCTCAGTAAGAATTTTTGAGTCAAATCGGCTCAGTGAGCGAAAATTCCAACATTTACCTAACAGCGTTTTATTGTCGAATTTAGAAACAAAAATTCTATGATTTATGCCAGGGGGTAGGCTCTGTTATGGAGGGTATAATTCCGAACTCTTTACCGCTCGACAGGTAGCGCAGCTGTCGCAAATTATCCTGGACATAAACTAATTCGTTTATTATCCGGTCAAGAGATGTTGTTTACGCAAATTGTCTATGCTCTGTTTTGGTTGCCTTAACACCAAATATAAAAAATAGTAGATTATGTTATTAGACGTAAAACTGGAACTTTGTGTGCTGAAGCTGACTGTTGTCTGCAGGGGGGGACTCTGTTATGGAATGCATAATGCCTAACTTTGGACCGCTTGTCAGGTAGCGCAGCTGTCGCAAATTATCCTGGACATAAACTAATTCGTCTATTATCCGGTCAAGAGATGTCGTTTACACAAATATAAAAAATAGTTATTTATCAAATTCGTTGTCATCAGTATATTTGTTTTTTTTTTATTTTCTTGTTAATTGTTTATTTAGTTAATTAAAAATTGTTAATTGAAAGACTAGTTTTTAAGAGTTTATTAAGTAAGTTGAGTTTTAAATTTAGTTATAATGTAATTTATCAATTTGTTTTAATTTTTAAGGGAAGTATGATTTGCAATTCAGGTGATCGTAATGCAATTTCTATTTATTTGAAAACAGATACTGTTGACTAGTGCTGTACAATTTAACCGGTTAGGCCGGCTAAAAAAGTTAGCTAAGTTAATTAGCTGGCTAGCCGGTCAGCTTAACCGGTTAACTGAGTTAGCTAAGTTAATTAGCTGGCTAGCCGATCAGCTTAACCGTTTAACTGAATTAGCTCAACTAATTAGCTAATGGTTAACCGGTTAAACGGCTAATTTTTTTAAACTGTTTGACAATTTCTTTTTCGCCGGCAGGTTAAAAAAATAACATTTATGTACAAAAAATTTTACATTTCTTTTTATTTATAAAAATAGCTTTTAAATCAATTAAAGAATTTTTTTTCAGTTATATCTCTATTTTGGTAAAGAAAAATTAATACATTTGCATTTTCGGGAAGTAAACAGTTCCGCTTAGAAGTTATAATATTTCCGGCTGTGGAAAAAACCCTTTCAGATGGTGTACTTGATGCTGGAACAGCTAAAAATTTTCTTGCCAGTCTAGCCAGATGAGGGAACTTATGGCGTTTAGAATGCCACCAATGAAGCTGATTATCATCAAGAGAAATATTTGGCTCCATTTTGTAACTATTGATTTCGCTTTCATGTATTTCACTCTGATAATTTGGATTATCGCTTTTAAAGCTTGCAAATTCTCTCAAAACTTTGAGATAAAGCTATGTCACAATTGAAAAGATAATCCAAGTTCTTCTCTCTTTTGTTTTTATTAGCGATTACTGATGTCCATTCAAAATTTTCATTAGTCATAATCTCTAAAATTTTTCCTTGGACAGACTCTCGGAATTCTTGAGTTTCATTAGCCATATTCTTGTATCTGAAATACCGGGTGTTTTTTCTATCTGCTATGATCAGCTGCGAGATCTCCCATTAGCCGTCAACTAAGAGAAATAAAAGTCCCAAGAACGTGTACATCTGACGATATAAGAAGGACCCAGGACCCCACAAATTTTCTAGCTAATCGGGAAATATGGAAAATTCAACCCAAGTGTCATATAATTATCCGTACGTCAAAGCAACTACCACCACAAGAATGCTCTCGATACATGAAATTCGAATATGTCTTTTTCATTTTTTAATCTCCTCAATTTCAGTCAAAAAAAATTCAGAAGATTGGATGCATATTATGTAAGGTTAGTGGCCCCGACCTTCAATGTTGCAAACGTATGCAATCAGATGTTGGTATACATTGACGGCACCGCAAGTGATTGTGAAAGATCGTTAAGGCAGTAGAAATGGTTTATTATCACTTATTATTTACTATTGGCGAAAACGTATACGGAAAATGTTAAAAAAATAGTGTTCGGAAAATTTGATTAATTAAAATAGACGCCACTACAAGTAATTGCGCAAGATCATTAAGGCAGTTGAAATGGTTTATTATCACTTGTTATTTACTATTGTCGAAAACGTATAAGGAAAATGTTCAAAAAAAAACTAGTGTTCGGAAAATTAGATTAATTAAAATAGATTTGAAATAATAAGTAACGTAATATTTTGTGTACCGTCGAAAGAGATATACCTAGTTGCCGACACTTGTTGTGGGTTCAACATTAAGTATTTCTTGGGTATTTTGGTAGATTTCGTTATTACTAAAATTAGGGCCGCGTCTAATACATGGTAAAGTACGTACACTTCCAGTGTTTTCAAATAATTGCCGTACTATTGATTCTTCGCCGACGGAAGGCTCTATTGCAATGTTCAACTGTCGTCCGGTAATTTTCCGCACTTTGTATATTTTTATTATTTAAATTACCGTATGTGACGTTTCAGAAATTAAAATGCTTGTATCTTTCACAAATTAATTTATTCCAAAACATACCATAAAATTTTGATTATTTTTTATCGTTTTGCCCAACACAGAAAATTTTTATTCAATGAATTAAATGCTGATTAAAACAAAAAAAGCAGCAAAGAAAATAACAATTAATACGATTAGTATAAATACATGTTAATGCGTGACCTTGTTTATGTTTACTACTTTAAGAGCCATGCATGTTTATAGTTTTTAACGACAACAATAAACATCTGTGGAATGTGAAGATTGTTTACGATTGAGATTGATGAACTCTCCTTTCAAGCACAATTTGAAATTAAATTTTTGGCTATGTTTAAAGAAATTAAGAAATGAAAAAAACATATTCAAATTTCATGTATCGAGAACATTCTTTTGGTGGTAGTTGCTTTGATGTACGGATAATTATATGACACATGAGTTAAATTTTCCATCTTTCCCGATTAGCTAGAATCTTCGTGGGGTCCTGGGTCCTTCTTATATCGGCAGATGTACACATACTGGGGACTTTATTTTTCTTAGTTGACGGCTAATGGGAGATCTCGCAGCTGAC